>BGNK01001741.1:32188-70050 GCA_003297005.1 Symbiodinium sp. clade A Y106 | reverse complement strand
ATTCAGAACGCAGTCGGGACGCGCGTTCTGTGGAGTTTCCCCTTAACAGCGCTGCGCGACGCGCCGCGCGTCACACGCGAGAACACGCCTCCGGTGGAGTTTCCCCCTTAGCTTGACGGGTTCAGATGCGCGACACGCCTCGCGTCACACGCGAGAACACGCCTCCGGTGGAGTTTCCCCCTTAGCTTGACGGATTCAGAACTCGGGACGCTGCGTTCTGTGGAGTTTCCCTTAACAGCGCTGCGCGACACGCCTCGCGTCACACGCGAGAACACGCCTCCTTGACAGATTCAGAACGCAGTCGAGACGCGCGTTCTGTGGAGTTTCCCCTTAACAGCGCGAACACGCCTCCGGTGGAGTTTCCCCCTTAGCTTGACGGATTCAGAACGCGTCGGGACGCAGTCGGGACGCGCGTTCTGTAGAGTTTCACCTTAACAGCGCTGCGCGACACGCCTCGCGTCACACGCGAGAACACGCCTCCGGTAGAGTTTCCCCCTTTCGAACTGCCTAAGTCTTGCGTCAGCCCTGCGCGCAAGACACCTCTTTCCCCTTAACAGCGCTGCGCGACACGCCTCGCGTCACACGCGAGAACACGCCTCCGGTAGAGTTTCCGCCTTAGCTTGACGGATTCAGAACGCAGTCGGGACGCGCGTTCTGTGGAGTTTCCCCTTAACAGTACTACGAGACGCGCCTCGCGTCACACGCCTCCGGTGGAATTTTCCCCTTAGCTTGACGGATTCAGAACGCAGTCAAACGCGAGAATACGCCTCCGGTGGAGTTTCCCCCTTAGCTTGACGGATTCAGAACGCGTCGGGACGGCAGTCGGGACGCGCGTTCTGTGGAGGCTGCCCTTAACAGCGCTGCGCGACGTGCCTCGCGTCACACGCGAGAACACGCCTCCGGTGGAGTTTTCCCCTTAGCTTGACGGATTCAGAGCGCGTTCTGTGGAATTTCCCCTTAACAGCGCTGCGCGACACGCCTCGCGTCCCACGGCTTCGCGAACGCTTGCGGACGCTTCGCGAACGCTTTAACCACGATCGCTAGTCACCTGCTGGACCCCTCGACCCCAACCTTTAAAACGGGAACCCTTCTGCGTAGCATTCGGGAAATACATGAAAAATAATTAATATGCATATGTATATGACTAAAATATTTGATTTAATAAATCATATAAAGAAAGATATTCATTTCTTCTGAATAAATGGGGTCGTTCTATAGATCTCCGAAATCATATTTTTATATTTTTCTTGGTATGAGAAACTATTGTCGGGCTCTATATTATTCTAGCCAGTTGGTCGGTTGCCTTCAAGCATGCTCCTGTTGCAATATTTGCAACAGGCTGGTTGACCAGGCCCACTCGCTGCCATGCCCGTCGACACCTACTTGAGCCAATCTCCTGCAACAACATTTGCTCATCCTCACAGGACATCCATTGGTCCGTAGAGCACGTCCATAACCAGTCCCCGCTTGAGGCATTCTCAGCGGACTGTCTGTGGCTTGATCGGTTCAGCTACGGCCTCCATGCCAGAGCTATCCTGGCCAAATGTCATCAGTGTAGACCTGAGGGCAGTAACTGAGCATGGGTGTGGCATCATGCTACGAAACCATGCCTGCGACAGAAAGCATGTCATCTTTCGAAGTATATAAGAGGTTCCGAAATTTAAGCGACCTGCCATCAAGACTTGGCTGATTGCCACCACCTGCCAAGAGCCGTGCATTCCATGCAACTGCAGAACAGACCTTGCATCCTGGACATGCTTGGACGACAGGCAAAATGACGAGCGCCATAGGATTAACGGGCCGGGTGCTCTGCGATGATTTGCAGTAGCACTGCCGCGGTCTCTTTGACCGTGGTGAGGTTCAGCCTCGGTACATCGCACAGAGCCCTTTGCAGGTCTTCCATGCTGCGGGACCGAGCAGAAGGGTCCAGATTGAAAGACTCGTATGGATCAGGTGGAGCTCATCGAGCATTTTGTGCAGCACTGCCCCGAGTCACATCTAAGTCGAGAGCAGCCAAAGTACCAGGAACCCAGAAAAGCCTGCACAGCGAAATTTGCACAGGTATGCTCGCGAAGGCAGCTGTGTGCTGCTCAGTGCTCAAGAGTGTCCGACATGCTTCGCAGGCGAGTCCCCCGAGGGCAGTGCCGATGACAGAAAGCCCGAGCAGCTGCAGCGACATTGGCGAACCTAGTGCCTTGCCAGCAGCATATCGCGATACGAGCACTGAAGGTAAGTTGAGGCTGGAGAACCTGTGAAAGACCCAAATGCCCGTCTTGCAGCCATTGCATAGCATTACTTACTACTCACTCCTGGTTGCTTTTGCTCAACCTCTGGATTGTGGAAAATGTGCTCGTCGATGAAGCTCGATGATAACGGGTCACTGTGACCGAGAAAGCTTGGTCGAGGCATTGAATCCCGAGCTCGGTTTCTCATGGGTGGTGAATCTTGAATGCGTGCAGCAAGGAGTTGTCCGGTAGTGCAAGCTTGTTCAGAGCCGCCTCCGTGCGTCGCTGTCCAAAGTGCTAAACTTTCTTTCGCTTTTGTCACCCATATCAGGTCGGACGCTTTTGTCGGCCGGTTGCTTGCAAGTGTTTGTCTTTGTCGGCTGTTGGAAACCGAGGGACCGCCCGATGTCAAAGCTGACCAACCAACACGGAATCTGAGTCCTACTCACACGCTTCTATCCTGATGACATATGTAGCCATTGAACGTTGTCAGACACCGGGCCGGCCACAAACGACACTGCGAGTCGCGGCCTTCAAATTCGTTTGTAGGCTTGGAATATGAAGGAGCCAGTAAGCAAGAATGCGAACCGTGCCGCCCTGCCGATTCGGGCGGTGGGCGGTGTTGAGACTGAGAATGGATGACAGGACGAAAAGGCAGCTTGACCAGCTGGCCTTGGGTCTCCAATGAGTACAAGTTATTGAGACAAAGCCGAAAACCCGCCACGAGTCCAGATTTCATGTCCCCTGGCAACTTGCAGCATCAGGAACTGAGCATCGTGCTGCATTTGCCTCGAACTCCCCGGCCGAAAGCGTGAGACTGCCTGAACAAACCAGGTTCCTCACAGCAGTGCCATGCCTGCCCCGTGTCCCGAGAGAAGCTCAGCAGAAGAAATCCGAATAGTGCAGACATCTGTGGCCCGAGCCGGGCACTGCATTCTGCACGGCCACTGCTGATGCCATGGCGGCAGGAATAAATCGTGGAGAGTATCGTAGGTCGTACTGTGGGCGCAAACCCCGATAAGGGGAAAGCAGTGTCAAAGACTCGAGGCAGCTCCTGCCCTGCTATACCATGTCTCCCTTAATTCACATCTTTCTCGAGCGCGAAGCTGCCAGGCATGGAAGACGGATCAAGACAGCATGAGCTGCTGGTCCAGTTCAGCTGCAGTTCTATGAAGCACAGCGCCCAAACCGGAATGTTTTTTATAGCTGCCACCTCGCAATGGACTTCATCCGCCTTGCTGCAATCTACGCTGGCACGGTCCGTGCACTGTGCCGGACAAGGTCATGTGGCACTTTGGTCCAAGTTTTCGGGCCAACATGAGCCAACTTGTCCTCGCAAACGTTGCATGGGCGGTGCAGCAGTCAAACGCCCGACGGCACAGGACCACGTGGTCGCTTCGAAAGCCCGTCTTAGTCTTGAAGAACTTGTCAGATCCCTCCAAGTGCTTGGGAACAATGTCGAGCCAGTCTGTTCCGCAGGACCAAATGCGGTTGGAGTGTGAACACACCCAACACCACCGGCGGCTCCAAAACGTACACGATCGGATAGTTCGTGTTGTCGGCCCATTCTGCTGCAGTGAACGATTTGGCGTCACTGGTCGCTGAAGGGACGACTATCGAAGTTTGCCGAAGGTCATGCTCTCATGGTAGCAAAGATCGGTGCAGCTATGCTCTTCAGCCAAGACATGGCTTCCGCCTCCGCAGCCTGCTTGATGTCCTGCATTTCCCACTCTCAGAGCTAACAAAATCTAACCTGGACCACTCTCAGACAACCTGCACAGGCTCTTCAGCTCTTAAGCCGATACATCTTCCGTCCTGCCTGCTTACTTCTCCAGCTGCTGTCTCACGATCAAACGGTGGCCAAGCACACTCCGGTCCTGTCCGAAGTTGCCCCAGGCTGGATGGATGCCGAAAGATTCTCGAACGAAGCAAAGGTTAGATTGCCTCAGGTGCCCGTCAAAAGTTCCGTCAGATAGCACCAGCTTGGGGGATTTCTTCTCCTGCGCACAGCGCAGAGGACTCGGCCGCTGGTGCGATATGGGGTGGTCGAATGACCGTAGACCAACCGGTTTCTCAAGATGGTTCGCGACTCCTCCTGCGCTGCTTTCATGGATTGTGTTCCAGGCTCGCCAGGCGTTCGGGGTGTGATGGCCAGCGACCGACACCGAGACCCATGCTACCCCGAGCTTGGCACTAGGCTTTTTCTTGCCGGGCCATAGCGACCAAGGATTCGGGAGTTCCGAGTGTTTACATTACTGGCCTTCCCGGATTAGGGAAGCAACTGACCACCGGTGGTACTTCGCAAAACAGAACCACTTGAACAGCGATGATTCGAGTCGGGTACAGACTAGTATAGAGTCCATGAGTCCATGGCTTTGACCTTTGCCGACTTGGCCGCCTGCTCCCTTCGTCCCACGCGCCCGACTCACAATGGCAAGTTGCTGCTCATGCCGCAGAAGATTCATCGTCACCTCGTCAGTGCGGGTGCAGCACTTGCTGTGCCCGACGACCTGCAAGCGTCAGTGAAGGGCCATCACAAGCGAGTATTTGCAGGTGAACCGTCAAGCGTGTTTTCAATCCCTCACTTGCCTCGCGGTATCTGTCTGTGCGGATCAAAAACACGTTGTTGGCAAAATAGGGATAGCTGAAGTTGCTGTCCACAATCAACTGAAGGGAATCGAAGTCCGCAAGCCAATAGAACAACAGCTCCTTTCGAGACGCCGGAGCGATCAAACCTGCAGAAAGGGGCACTTCCTGCAGCTCCTTCAAGCCATGAAGAAGAGCCTGGAGCATGCAGGTCTTGTTCATGGACACAGGGTGGTTCTTCCACCTTGGCACAGTACTCTCCGTGTGTGATCGTGTGCACGAATTACATACGGATGCTCTTGTTGATGGAGCCACTGTGGAGATTCTTGAACCCCAAGGCAAGTCCAAGTCATCCAACTTGCCCCCTGATCTTTCTGCAACTCCGAGAAGCCACCGCAGCTCGAAATGTTGCGACAATGCAGAGTACCACGAAATCTCGTTCCACGGGTCCTGAGTCCCACGAACGAGCAAGACTCAACTAGACGACCCAGCGCGAGCACAGAGTCCACCAGCTCTGTTTGCGCTTCCGGTCGCCATTTCTCACTTCGCAGGCCAGGGATCTGGTACGCCTACAGACATGCCCTGGTCGGTCTCACTTGGCCAACACATAGTCATGAGGCTTCCTGAGCGACAGCTGGATCAATTCTCAAGATGGCGGCTTACAACATGGGTTTGATTTGGACATGGTTACTCATAGATTCTGGATGGGTGTGGCCTGCTGCAAATGTGCTACTAACTTGCAAGCTTAGGCTTCGTGGACAACGGCACACTGTTTTCGGGGGTGTCAGCTGAGCCAGGGAGCGATTCTCGTTGCAGAAATGACCCGAGCAGCCAGAGAAGCACTGGAACAACCTAGGACTTCGCCGCGTGAAACGAAATTCAATCAAAGGCAAGGTCAGGCTTGGTCTTAGACCTGCCATGTCAAGAAAATCACAGACCAATCGAGTCCAGCCGGCCTCGTCCTGTCTTCAGGCTGTAGCCACGTAATCGCAAAGAGCTCGGTGGCTGGGATGCCGTTCCTCGTCTCAAAATCTGATTTTTCTCAAAATTGGGGCAGCTGCCACGCCTGAGGACACTTAACACATGAAGGACTGAGGGACCCAAGGAATCGATCCGTCGAAAAGAATCTTGTGTCAGGAACTCCTTCATGCTTTCTGCAGAGGTAAGTATGCCTGGGTGCACCGTGGATTGAACAAGCTACTTCTATGGCGCTTCCAACATCCTCAGACTGTCGGTATCAGGGCACACGAGCTGTAAATCGCTTGGTTTGGGTTCTGCGTGGACCTTCTGGTGAGAAGACTCCCTCCTTGCTGGAAAAACCAGAACTTAAGCACGGGCGAGCCGGGAATGAATGCCGGAAAGAGGGATTTTTTGCAAGCACGAGACCTATATCCATACTTCGCCTTTCTAGATTTTCCAGCTGTTAGTTGGCCCAACCATGCAAAAAAGCTGTCCCAGGATCTGTGTGAGCGGCAGCGACGTAAAGCAGTTGGCCTCGTCTGCTTTTCGCCCGATCTTCATCCTGCCCCGCTGTCCGCTGGCAGCACTTGTGCAAAACTGCTTCGACGTGGAACTTGATGCCATGCCTAAGCCGGTGACAAGCGACATGGACATCAAAGCGAAGGGCGGCAGGATAACATCGTCATCCAAAGAGAGGATCCACCTGTCGGACATGACTGTGTTCAAAAACATGGAGAGGAGCCTGGATGACATTGACATTGAGCGTAGCGTCCAGACAAGCAGAAGCAGCCTCCATGTTCCTGAACTTAGGCAAATCAGATTGCAGATCACAAGTGTTCTCAGCTGAACTCAATATTTTAGGGAGAATATTTCTTCAGGAGTTTGGTGTGTTCTGCCTGAACCCTTGATGCTCAGCAATAGCGATCATGGCGAAGACCTGTGTCGAGGGAACACTGTGCCAGTCACAATCGCAAGACTCATCCTGGCATCTTCAGATCTTCACTGAATTGAACCATCGGTCAAGAGTTTGACTCGCAATGACTCTCTGGATATAAAGACAGCGTACAGCGTACCGAAAATATCTATGCACACAAAAACTGACCTTGTTGAAGTAGGTATCCATTGGCCGCCTTTCCACCAGCTTCGGGTTCAAAGCCGGGAAACGGTTCCTGCAGCTTCTGTCGAGGATTGGAATCTGCCCATCCCTCCACACCATCGTCAACAATCAAGGCAAAAGACCTTGTTGGCAAACTTGAAATCTTACTCGAATTCCGGAGGAGGTGCACGGCACCGCACCAGTGAATGCCGCCCAGGGCAGCAAAGCTAGGACCCAAGTGCCTCCGAAAGAAAGCATCTGTGCGGACGAAGGTCGTGCTCAAAGCCTGTCCCACGCGCCTTCGCCAGAAGCGGGATTGCCAGTCGTCCGGGTAGTGGACCTGTTCGTGCTTGAGGGCGGGAACCCACTCCGTACCAGACTCCGTATGCAGACGCTGCGATGCTACAGAAATCGGTCCAAGATGCGAGCACATGCAGTCTGAAGTGTGGAAATCGGTTCCAAACCCGCTGTACTGAAAGAGGCAGAAATCGCCATAACGTCGCAGTTGGAGAAACGAGCAGAAAGAGACCCACCTCGCATCTTGGTTCTTCTGGTCGTGGATAATTCAGGCTTGAACTCCTCATACACTAGCTCCCAAAATCTGGCACGTATGATGCCGTCACTCAGTGTCATTCTACAGGACTCGTGTCACTGGGAAGCCGTGCGATCGAAAGTATGAAGTCTGGGACCAAGTCAAGAAGCCTCTGTGCTTGACGTCCGGCCGGCGAGGAACGGCTCCAGCTCAACATCTAAAGCCAAGTCCTCGGCACACGCCTGCCCTTCCCGGGACACTCCGTCAAAGCACACACGTTAATCATGGAAACTCTTGCCGCCAGCCAAGACTCGGGACGGTAGCCTCGAATGCAAAAGCAACGTGACAGGACTGGGAAACTAAGAGATGGCATCCCTGTCACTGCGCACATACAAGTGCGAAGGAAGCGCGGCTGCTGGATGTCTTGTGAACGCAGGTCTGTGAAGCTAGCCATCGCCACGTTTTACAGCTTCATCTCTGCTAGGCATCACTCCAGAAGCGGCTTACACAAGCGCTTCTTTGCCATTTCGCTGCATCCTTTGGCATTTGTGTCTTGCTTTCACTGTCCTCGCCCCAGCTAGATGTCTGAGTAATGAGGCGCTGGTGGCTCGGAGATGGCCCTCCATTGCTCGTTTGCGGGTAATTCGCACGGTGGTTGTTTTGATTCAGCAGCAGTTCCAACTGGGCCAACTCGGCATAACTCGGCAGCCCGCCGACTTTCAAATGATGGACTGAGCACGGGGCGTGAAATCGAGTTTGAGGGTTTGCTTTCGGGTGTCGGAGCTAGGCTACTCGGCGCACTTGAGCTCATGATGAAGCTGAGCGGCTTGCCAAGTTTCCATGCAAATGTCCGACCAGATCCTGCACATGGAGCACCACACTAACGGCCGTACAGACTACATAAATACTGTGTCGGTGCCGTCTGTCGTGGTACAGTAGCTTTGACCTGACTGGGAGAGTGCGAGTCTCAATCGTTCTGAACGGCCCTGACGCAAGACAGTCCGCCTCCCACTGCACAAAGCTCGACTCTCCAGGCACTTCTTCAAGTTGAAGGAAACCTGTCCTTGGCAAACCCACAGACTCTACAACCTGCTGAACAACAGTCACTGTTGTGTTGTTGTGAACCTATTTTCCTGCATGGAACTGAGCATAGGCCTGATGAGCTGCAAAGCAATTATCGCCTCATCAGATCATTTACACCCGAACGCTTTATGTTAAACCAGTGTCGAATTAAGTACCCTACATCAGCTGGTCCGTAAGAGCTCCTGACGGCCAGCGAAGTGACAGATGGCCACCAGGACCAGCATTCTACCGGAACCTAAGCCTTGAATCAGGAGGCTTGGGCTCTTTTGCATGTTGAAAACAAGGGCAGCAAATTGTACCGGCAACTTTTCGTTTTCTTGGCGGCTGCAGCGACTGATACGCAGCTGTGTTACCATGTAGGCCGTTTGAGCTCGCGCAAGCTGCAGAATCAGGTCTTACATGTGCTTGGCTTTGACTTCACGAAACAGGCGCTTTCACTCCCATCACTCCCTGCTCACCGTCGTACAGCCGCCCACTCAATCGGAGGGCAATCAAGTTCTTCTCAGACGAGGCTCCCAAAGGTCACGCTGACGAAGCTGCTGGACTCGAGATTGAGATGCAAATGAAGACCCTCCCCGCCGACCTGTCTTTGAAGCCGGTCGACCTGAGGAGTGAGCGGGATGCGAGACCCAGGCTGCGGCTAGAACTGCGGGCTCCAGCTCATCCTTAAAGGGAGGCCAGGGGATTAGGTCTGCAGCGAGCATTCGTTGGTTGGCTCCGAAGTCAACACATACCCTTGCAGCACTTGCAGTTACAACCAACTGCGGCAGCACCCGAGTTTGCGAGATTTCTCCGGACGAGAAGCGGAGTCTGCGAACATTTATAGAGCTCTAGTCAATCCAAGCAACCAGTCCCTCTGCAGTTTGTTCGGAAGTGTTCCACTGTAGTCGCCTTAGCTTCGTTTGCATGCCATCATTTCAACGTCGCATTATTAGACACATGCCAAGGGTCCAGAAATTGCCGGCATGATCTCGTGGAGTGCGCACAGGAAGCGACAGCAAGAAGCTACAACTCCGCCACGACTCGGCGAAGAGTAACCAGAATCCGAGCTTCATAGCTACAGCATTGAGCGTCTCACAATGGCCCCCTAGAGGACCCAAACGCAGCATCAAATCGAGCCTACCAGTCCCTGCTACAACAATCTCACCCTGAGACATCAATGTGCAGAAGTCCTCATCACGAGAACCAGCCCAAGTCAATCGCTCCGACAACGGCTGCGTGCCGGTGCGCCGTTCGCCGAGGCTGGCGGAAAGTCGCGTCAGACCCCTGCGCCTATCTACTTTCGCAAGGGGCCCCCTCCGTTTTACATATATGGGGGTATCAGCAGCCCGAAGCCAGAGCCGAGGAAATGTAAAATCAAGGCGGGGGAGCCATTTTACATTACGCCTCAGCCTGTTGGTGTGCTTTCCATAGCAATTGCCGAGCAGTATCAGAGGTGGGCTAGCTTTTAATCGCAGTGACATTTCGCCACCGGCCCCGTGACATGTCGCTAAGTTCATACCTCGTCTTCCTCGTCGGGGGCTCTGTGGAAGGTGGGTATTCCGGTGGCCACTTGCTCGACGAAGGCCCCAAGCCCAGGAAATGCAAAATCGAGGGAGGGTTCATTTTACATTGCGCCTCTGAGCCAAAGGTGTCTGAATGCGCGTGAGTGTGTGTGTGTGTACTCTGTGCGTGTGTGTGTACAGAGAGAGAGAGAGAGCGAGAGGCAACACAGGCATGTGCAATCACAGTGTGCATCTCTGTCTATCTCTATCTCTCTCGTTTTCTCTCTTTTGTCCTCTCTTATGATATTTCTGTTCTTTCTTCTTTTTTGTTTCACTTTTGTGTCTCTCTCTCTCTCTCTCTTGCTTGCACTCGGACAAAGGGCCGTGGCCCCCGCGCGCGCGCACCGGTCTTGAAGTCTTTCTCCCCCTCTCTTTCCGCCGCTGAAATCTGCATTGTGACCAACCATAGAAAAATGTAAAATGAAGGCCCCTCTGGTTCCGAATTTCCAAACTCACATCAGAAATTAAATCGGATGCAGGGACGTACGGGCCCCTCGATTTTACATTATTAGGCGTACCCCTCGCGTCAGGCATGCACCTATACGCTGCTGTCCTCCCAGCCGATGCGTCCACGTCAATGTTCATATACGCAGCTGCACCGCCACGCTGCACACGCCGATTCTCCGTCGGGATGCGATGTGGTCTGGACTTGGCGCGGCTATTTGGCCTCATACTTGCCTGTGCATGTCATTCCACATGGGTTCAATGATGTGCTTCAGAGCAAAGACAAAGCCACGCTTTTTGTGGGAAAGAATCCCTGCAACGCATAACGCCTCAGTCGCGAGCTTCAGCTTTCGGTGCGCTGATAATGTAACCAGGACTGGGTCCTGGGTCGATGGCAACACTCTTCTGCGCCGCCCGTCCCAGATAGTGTACAAACACGAGCTTGGCCGAAGCCATCGAACCCGCCAGCAGCCAAACCGTTTTCTGCTGGTCAGGCCACGGAGTGCCTGATTCGTTCCTCAGAACCTCGGGTCCTGCCGGTGAATCGGAAAATTTGCAAATTCGGAGAGCCACAGCCAAGCCATCCTGTCCTCTTCTTTGATCCATGGATGAACTTTGAGTCCCCATTCTGTTGTTAGGATGACAGCAGTCTTAAGGAACCTCTGCCAAACTTTGCCTGCAAACATGCCACTCGTTGAATTCCTGCATGCTTCATGATTCGATCAGGGACGGGACGTTGGGATGGGCGGACGGACGCGTGTTTGCATGTGTCCTCGTGTTTGTATTAGGTGTGTGTACGTGCGCACACCTTCAGTATGTCTGTGTGTAGGTGTACATACACACATGCATACACAAATAGAAACGGACGGATGGACGGACGGACGGATGGACAGACGGACAGACGAGAGACGGACAGACAGACAGACAGAGACAGAGACAGAGACAGAGACAGACTTACACATGCATACACACACAGTCCGTGCAAGCATGCACACACGTAGACATACAAAAATATACACAAACACAAACCTACATACATGTACATACATATACATACACAGACATACACAGACATACACAGGCACACAGATATACAGACACACGGACACGCAGGCGCACGGACACGCAGACACACGTACACACATGCACATACACACATACGCACATGCACACATACATAAACATATACATATATACCCACCTACCTTCCTACATACATTACATACAGTGCATGCGTTACATACAGTACATACGTTATTACATGCATCTTACTTCTGTTTCACACTCTATAACCACTGACATAACACAGCTCCCTCCCTGTCTCATCTTACCGATGTTCACTTTGCTCGGATAGCTCGATCTGAGTCCAGCCACAGATTCAGGGAGTGCAAAGACTGGTTCAAATCACATCTCTGCTGGCGTGCAGCATAGCATGCAACATCAAGGCGCAACTGAAAATGTGCAGCTGCCATTAACATTCCGCAGTGGAGCTCTGGGCAAAAAGGCCCATCAGAGGTCTCGTGAGCCACTCACTGCATGCTCCTGGAGCAGACCAGCTTCCTTAAGTTGTTTCACGGCTGAGCTGAACTGCATATGACCGCGATTAAAGAGACCCAAGTCCTGGCCACATGAAGCTCTTCTGGCCGAAGGCGAAGCTCAAAGTCCTGAAGCGGAGGCGCCAGGAAAGCTGGCTGAGCCGCAGCGGAGCCTTACGAAGCCGGTCCCTCTCCGCCTCTCCTGTTTGGAGACGTGTTTTCAGGCGGCAGCCGGCCCAGGAGCCTCAGAGACTGATGACTCAGGGACTGTCTGTACGGCTGTTGCCACAACTGGGCCTCCGGGCGAGAGGGAGTCTTCTTACCGAAACCACGCTGGCGTAGCCAGTGCAAAGCTGCACTGCTCCAACATGGGTCCTTGATTTCACAGCATCTCTCTCCTGAACGTACACTCATAGTGGTTCTTCGACGTGTCGCCATGTGTTGTTCCATCAGCTGAGGCCTCGCCCGCCGACGCACACCCCGTCTTGCTACTTGCAATCTCACGAGCACATCCATCGTCTCCATATTGTATCTCAAACGCTCAGGTCTCTGCCAAACCAAATCCATGCTCTCCGAGATTTCCCCGAATGTACTCGTGGGCGATTCCCCTGCGGTGATACTGGCAACTCTACTCTCAAAAAGACAACTGACAGGAAAGCATGTCCAGGCAAAGCTCATGGCGCCTTTTGCTAAGAGCCTCCGCATAAGGATCAGTGTGAACCTGTTCATGCAAGACTTATTGGCATTCCCTCCCTTCGGCCCAACCTTCACAACACTCCATGTCAGTGTAGACCATCGCTGGTACTAAACCCAAAGAAGAAGCCAGGGTCAACAGTCAGCCACCGCTGTTGTGGGGAGGGTGCAGGTGCTGTGAAAACCAAGTGTCACGGCGCGGCCTTGGCAGGGCAAACGGCATCGCCGGTGGAGCCAACAAGAAAGCTCGGCCTTGGTGCACAGCGCAGTGCGAGCGCAGTATTCGACGTCTCCGCAGTCAGGGCCAAGTAAACCTGACGAAGCGTTCATCAGTTAGCGTTGAACGAAAAGCAACGGACGACTCAGCAGTCCTTTTAACGTATCTGGTGTCTTGGGTCAGATATGAGCAGATTCTCGTGACTACGACAAGCAACACTCTTCTCGTCTTCGCTTTTCTGGGAGGTCTCCAGTTCTTGCTGAACGGAAAGTTCAAGATTTGCCTTCTAACACACGCGCATCCTTTCGTTCCACAAGGTGGAATCGGATACTTGCCCTCACTGCAGGGAACGTGTCCGGAGCTATCCTGTTAGAATCGCTCAGGGCCACGCGGTGCAGCAAATCCACGTCCTGGAGCCCCCATCGTTCTAGCCAAGGTTTCTCCGAGAACAACTGCTTTACACCGGCAGTAAATGCCTGTTGTCGTCTAACGATGCTCATTCTGGAAGGCATCGACACCCGAATAGCTCCTCCAAGCAGAGACTGTTGGCCTCGCATGGCTTACATGGATGTCTTGCCACTTTCCGAATCCGCATCAAGGTAAAGCTGATGACCGATGACACTACGGCGCAGATCAAGTCGCTTGCACAATAGTATGTTTTGGTGCCATCTGCCACACTGACGAGCCTTCCAGTAGCGAACTGGCCTTCTCGTGGCAGGCCTCAGCTCGAAGCGAAGATGATTGAAACAACCCTCAGGTCTCCGAATTACCCATACAGCGATAGTATAATGTCATGCACTTTAGCCAGAACCGGGACTCCATGCCGGATCCCAGAATCCTGCGTCACCTGGCGTTCCCCAGCCAGTGCCTGGGGCCGTTTGCACCACAAAAAGTCTAGTCCCAACACAATTCTGCGGGATCTTTGGCGAGTCAAGAATACTGGCCATACACTGGCCACGCAGCCCGTCTGTACTTCCAGCCAAGCTTAACTGTTGAGTTTTTGTGGCCATGCAGCTTGGGGGGCAGCTCTAACACCCCCACCTCGTAAAGGAGGTGATGTGCGAACTTCCACGCTTGAAATCCATGCTGCTGCTCTCTGCTGCGACTTGCATTGCAGTGGACCTTGAATCAAACTCTGGGTGCTCTTTCTGGGAGGTCCCACAAGAGAAATGCAGGACTTGCATGTAGCTTGTAGGGGCACCTTGTATTTCTCCATAAAAGAGCACTAGATGTAGCATCAATCTGGCTCACATGCAGCTCTCTCTGTCAGCACTAACGATGCTGCAACCTCCACCCCAAAGCACAAGCTGGCTCCTCTCTCTTTTTGATGTTCACGATATGTACACATGTTGGTTGCCCACCCGGCCCACTTTCAAGTCAGCGTCCTGCGTCTTTTCCTGAGCCTGTCTTTCTGGCAGCCGCAAAAGCTGTGGCTGTGCACCTCGTACTTGTAATCTAGGTACAGGAGACAAACTGCATGTTTTCGGGGGTCAGCCAGGGCAGCGAGGCTTGCACGGATCGGACGGATGCTGCAGTGAAGCCTCGACAGTCGAAACGCAGCCGCCAGATGATTCCTAGCGCTCTTCGTCTCGTTGCTGCTTTAAAGAAGTCTTTGGAAGGTTGAATTTGGTCCCGATAGGTTACTTTTGCTTAAAGAGTTCTGACAGACCTGCAAACATCTGCTGCCAAGCATAGTCGTGATACGTTGGATCGACCTCAGCGGAGCGCAGAGAAGTTTAAGGCCAGAGCTATCAATGCAAGGGTACACCAGAACCTGCATGGATTTCTGTCTCGACCTCCGTCTTACAAATTCGCGAAGTCATCAGTCTCGCCTGCGCATCGAGGGGGTAACCACCGCTTGGCCTCCCATTGCGACGTCCAGGAGCAGGCCCGCAGAAAAACCCTTGTGAAGATCTGACGTTCAGTCTCAGCGGATTCCGGAGGCCGGTTGGAGCGCCTGTCTCTCTTGGCCAACCGCAGGCTGAGAGATGCGACCTGGGACTGTGGCATGTCTTTGCAAGTCGGCCGGCGGAAAAGTCTGTCTGTTGATACTGTTGTGCCGACTAGTAACCAGATGCCCTCCCGCGGAGAATCCAACCGCTGCCACCTGGCAAACTCAAGCTCCATGTATCTTACGGGCCACACAAGCCCATCGGCCCATCTGCTTGCAAAGGTGTCGGCCACCGGCCCGTCTTTGTACTGTCGGACCAAGGTCACTGCTGCCTCACGCCCGGATTAGGGAAGCAGCATGTCAGAGTCTACTGCGCAGCCATCAAAGTAAAGGTTAGAGCAGGAAGCTCGGGGACTGCATGGGAGTGCCTCGAGATCGGCAAGCGCATCTTGGAGGCTATAACGTGGCAAAAGCCGATAGCCTCGAAGCTTCTCATGGATCACCTATCTGATAGATCTCAGATCTTGAAGTAAACAGTTCTCAACAATACTAACCAAAGTCCTTGCAGCCCTGCGGATTGTGTCTGTGAGCCGGGCGCAACACCAGCGCTTGGATTCCATGCCTGACATCCGCATGTCAAAATTTCCGAGTATTGCAGTCCTGCACAGAGCCTACAGCACAGATTTGTAGGTAGTTTGCGTGCCTCGCCAACCAAGCTGCAACCGGTAGCCCTGGCAGACAGATAGGTGGATGCATGGTAGCTAGAGAGGCAGATGGGTAGTCCAAGCAGAACCGCAGCGCCTTCACTTGGGCAGAGAAACTCGTAGTTCCCACCGGGACAGATGATGACGCTTCCGTTGCCTTCGTCGAAGAGGCATGCTGTACAGGCCTAGCACTGTAGCACCCTCCAGACTAGCGACCAAGGTTTCGTGCCTGCCAGCGCCTTCTCGCCGAAAGCAGGTTTCAGCAAACACCTGACCAAGGCAAGTGCAGTGCGAGAAGCATCCAACGTTACCAACGAGGTTATTTGTAACAAATGCCGGCTGCACGGAACGTTCGGACCTGGAAGCGCAGTGAAGATTGGCAACCGACTCTGCAGCAACGCACTCTGACACGTGCTAGCATGTCCGACAAGTACACTCTTATGCTTTGCCTGCGAAAGATGTGCAACTGGACATCCAAAATTTCAGCATATTCCAAAACTGCAAACAACAAAACCCTGCAAAATTGCTTCAGGATTTTCAGATGAGCAAAGATGCCAACGACTGATACGATTCTTGAAATCTGTCGGCAGACAAACTGTTGCCATCTCGTGTGCTTTGCAAGTGCTCAGCTGTTCGGTCTCCAGACATGAGCTTCGTGCCATGGAAAAGTGGGTCTTCGGACAGCCTGCCGAGGCATGCTGAGGCCACGGAAGCATGCAGCAATTCGCCTGAGTACGAAGCCCGCCTCGCTAGTCGGGATTTGTCTGCGCAGGCCATGCAACGAGTCCAAGAGCACCTCAGCTACAGCGTTGAGGGCTTCCAATTTCAACGAAAAGGGTATCCACAAACTCATCAGCCAAACTTTTTGCACTTGATGTGGCATCTGTATCCACTTGCCATTCCATCGGCTGCGTTTGCCACCTTGATGAAAGACCAAAAAGGCTCCCAGAGATTGCCTTGATTGTGTGGCAAAAGCAAGAACTCGAGCCCATTGAGCAGGAAACACAGAGCACTCAATGGAACTGAATTCTGCTGAAGCAACTCCCTGCGACGCAAGGGCGGCATTATCAGTCCACTCTCGATACCCATTTCTGCCCAGCAGGGAGACTTCATGTTAAACAGTGCATGCAGCGGACGTGCTGCCTGAAAGATCCCTCAAGTTTCCAGTGACCGGCTAGCTACACGTGCGCAGCAAGACCGCTGATGGGTTGGAACGACCTTGTGATACATGGGCTGACAGCTTCATCTGATGATGGCACGGCGCCATGTTGCCACTTTGATTACTACTGTCGGATGTCGTAGCCCAGTGATGCTCTCATTTGGGCTGTGAGAACATTGCTCTTCTTGATCCGCGGCGATGCTCTCCAAACACACTCGGTCTCTTGAAGGCCAGCCCAAGAAGACAAGTGGAAGCCTTGGCCAAAAGAACTACGAAGCATCGCCGCTCGGGTGTATGACCACGAGGCTGAACTTTCTCGAATAAAGCCGATCAAGCTTACAAATCTGAGGGGACTCCCAGAACAGCGCGGACGGTAAGGTACCCCAGCTCCCAACTCGTCAGTCGCCAGCATTAGGGTGGGGACACATTCACATCCCAAAGGCTCGCACGCCTCTGTCACACCCCCGGCGGGAGCTCTGCACCCGACCCGCTGCGCGCAGGCCGTGGGGCGAATCCCGTGCAGCCTGGGGAATCGGGAGTTCCGGCGGGAGCGTTGCGACTCGTCAAAATCCAAGGCTCCGGCCGGCTCCGGCTCCGGTCCCGGTGCAACCTTCGAGCCGCCTTCGACTACCTGCTCGTGTAATCTGTAATAGCATGCAGCGCATGCACGCACACGAAAGCATCAAATCTGTACAGTTGCATCTTCCGTGGATGTAAAGCTTCTGGATGGCATGGCAGGTCGAGCCTGTGCGATAGCTCGTGGGAGGTAGCGGCCTTGTCGAGTCCAGTCAATTGAGATGCAAGATATTGCGACATGATGCGACATGTGTGTCTGACCCACCTGCGCCGCTGCCCCTTGACGGAAGCGCAATTGCCTATCACATTCTCTCAAGGGACTCAAGGACACGGCATCTCTGAGACCAGAAAATTGCATTCGGGCAGAAGTGGTGGAAGGTGGTTTGGAAAGAAACAACGCACACCTCTAAACTTGAATGAATGAGGCCCGGAGCCGTGTCTGTCTGTAGGTTGCGGGAGATCCGAACTGCCAATCATAGCGCAACTCTTCGAGGTATACAGGTGAGTCGTCAGGTGACACGCATATATGTGCCTGTGCCACGCAAAACCCATTCGCAACTCCCCTCCCTCAGCCTGATGTGCGCCGACGCCACGAGGAAACCCAATGCGGCGGTGACACCACAAAGCCCGAAACCGGCCTGACACAAAGCGAACGGACAGGCCAGGCCAGTCTTCGCAAATGCGCAAAACCGAGCTGTCCGAACCAAGTGGCCAGAGACTTCCCTTTCCAGGGACGGTGTCCGGGCGGCAACCCAATCCTCAAGGCAAGAGAAAGAACCGCAAAGGCTTGCCCAGAGTCTTGGCTCTTGAAAGCGCCTTGGCGGCCGCGAGCCGAAGTCGTAGGTGACAGCAAACTTGCCTCGGCTCGAGGACGGAGGAGGGACGAAGCGGAGGCCAGTCACCAGTCGAATGAGAAACGAAAGCCACAATTTGCCAGGCAACGGTGGAAGACATCGCCAAGAATCCATGTCCTTGGCTGGAACAAAGCACTTCTCCACGAATCCACATCCTGCGCTGCCGAGGCTCCTCTCTTTGTCACGGGCCTGGACGCAGACCTGACAGCCTCCCAGCTGCGAGAAGCCGTAGTCCTCGCCTTAGCTGGGAAAAGGGGAAGACCAAGATCCAAAAAAAGGCTGCCATCAGTGGCTATCCGTTAGGCCGCAGACCAGTGAGCGTGTAGTCCTCCGAAAACTACATGGAACTCAGGACAGGCATGTGAGAAGATGAAGGCTTAGTTATGAGTAGTCTGGATTCTGCACGCTTAGCTCGGCATACGCTGGCCTGACCGCCCAGTGTCAGCGTCAAGGGTGGCAAAGCACTGCATCGCGTGTCACTGTACTGGGCCTGCCCAAAATTGTCCAAGTACTGGGACGGCAAAAAACTGCAAACGTGGCTGTGACAGTGTGCAAACTCCCTGAGTTCATGCATGTTACTGCCCCACCCCCCCCCCCCCCCCCCCCCCCCCCCCCCCCCTTCCTCCCGCACTCCCCCACCACACCGGGGCCCCACCCCCCCCTCCCACCCTCCCCGCGATAAGTGTCGGCGCACCAGNCCCCCCCCCCCCCCCCCCAAACTCCTGCCAGCACCTGTGCTTAACGGAAGCTACCGATCAAAGCGGTCCAGCCCCAGGCCCCATTACCTTCCCTGAGAAATGCAGCGGCAAGCGAAAGACGATGCCACAGAAGCTCTGAACTCCAGCCTCGCGCACGGCATCGTAGAAGCGCTGCGCATCGCGGCCAGGCAGCACCAAGCAGCTGGTGCCCGAATCTATGAGGCCTCGGGAGCACACAGTCGTACACATCGGAATGCAGAAATCTGTGTGCACATGATGCATATCCTGTGGCCGCAGCCTACGCGACCAGTGAGAGACATCCCCGCGAATGAGACTTTGTCCATGCTCACTGCCCAATAACTGTAGCCGCTGCGGCCTGAGGCAGAATGAATAAAGGACGGCAGAGACAATGAGCAAGCCGAGCGCGACAGCAGACTAATTTAGGTCTGGCCTTTGATGGCTTCACCCTCGAACCGCTGAAACGAACGATTCTTCGCCAAGTTATGCCGACCCGGACAGACAAGGGCACTGGGTCAGAGAGCACGTGCCGACTGGGGAGCTGCGTCCAGAAAGCTTGCTCAAATTTGCTCAATTACTCTGCTGTGCGAGCTTGAAGACTTCTCTCCCCGGTTAGAGAACTATGACGGACAAGGAAACATCCAGTAACCTGTGATTTCAGTTCTGGGTCGTTTGCAGTAGAACCTTCGAGAACCCCCCAGCCATTCTGAGCTCGGCCTGGAGCACCCGGACTCTCCGTCACATCCAGCCACCTGTCAATCCAGTCGCTGCGTGCTGCAGGCCTCACAATGTCTTGCAGAGTGCTGCCAAGCCACCGGATCCCTTGTGGGTACCGCTGCGTAGGTACCTCGCCAAGGTTGAGTTCGAACTTACCTGCCAGCACGGCACACCGCAGCTGTCGAGGGAACTTCGCCAAGCAGGAGCTGTCCTTGGCAGCAGGGCGCACTGATTCTGATCAATCGGAGTCCTCCTCCGAGAGCGCAGTTCCCATCTAATGGAATCCGAAGTAACCAAAGGCCCGCTTGTGCCGAGCCACCCGGCTTCGTGGGATCGCTGGGCATCTGAAACGAAAACACCTTGTCAGCCAGGAAATGTGTTCTGACAAACGGTGCCTGAAGGCACAAGGGACCTGGTCCTTCATCTGCTTGCCGTAGGTTCTGAACAAGCTTTCCAGAGGACTCTGCACACCTGCGAGCATCTCAACAAATTCGGAATTCAGGGACCTTGAATTCGGTGGCATCCGTCAATATCCTTCGCTCAAGAGCATGTGCAACGTGGCGATCATTCTGTCAGCTACGCCCTCCTGACCAGCTTTAGCCCTCTGCGTCAAGAAGAGTGCAGAAATTTCTTGCGACGTTGCCAGGCTCCCAGCCGGATGGCGACGCCAACCCGGAAAGCGCAAGCCCAAAGATACCATCGAAGTCCTCAACAATTGCAGCTTCCTTGTTAAAGCTTTTACATTTGGCACTCGCACTACCAGCAGCTGCACACCAGTCCCGTTTCGAGAACTTCTGTGTGTCAAAATAACAAGGGACATCCTTCGAGAATGAAACGCAACAGCGCCGCACCCACCCCATGCACGGAACTGCTGGCAAGTGACAGAGTTGGGGAAAGGGGAGCTCACCTGCACCGCCTTTCACCGTGCTACCAGGAAGATGAAGCACACATTTAAAGGCAAGCACAGCATCTCTCATGCTATATGTCGGCTCAAGCTGCATAGGGAGTGCAAAGGAGGCGTGCAAAATCGTGCCACGGCCGTGGCACTGAGCACCTCGACGAAGGGTACCTGCTCCACCGTGACGTTCCCGAGGTGCAGGCTTTCCCGTGCCAGGTAACCTTTGCACGAGCCTCACAAGTGCAGCCGACGCAGGCATACGGCAGGTATCCCCTCTGATGCTGCCGGACCGGCCTGTACCGTAGGTGAGCCTTGCAACGGTGATGACGCAGGCTGCACAGGAAACATCACAAAACTGGGCACATGATCTCTGACCGTTTGGGCTTTTGGAGACTTTATAGGCGATGTCGTGATTTCGCTCCAAACCATAGAAAAGCTGGAACGCTGATATTGATGTAGAAGTTGCATGCCATGCTGGCTGGCCAACTGGAAGGATTCATGGCGAGAGTGAATTCGTCCAACAGTGGCAAGAAACATCAGACGGGCTGGAAGCTGGCCGCAAAACACAGCGGCTGGCCGGTACGAGAACGCAGATCCACCCCTCACACTGTCACGACTTCACAGGCACTTGGCACAGTCACCAAGTCCATCCACCAGAGCGACCCCGTAATTCGCAGCCGCAAGAGCGATGCAAGCGAGAGCCGTTGCAGCAGACATCCGGACAATCCATCCAGCATGTTTTTAATCTTTGCATTTGAAATTTATCAAGAAGACCTCGCTCGAACGACCGATCCATCTGAGGAGTCCAGCCCAAGTGAGACTGAAATTCTATTCACTTGCTGCAGAACTCATGCCTGCTTGCAACAGGACGCATTTGCTCAAAGAACTGGCCTCAAATTAGTGCAATGCCGGGCAGCTTGACAATGTAGTCAGAGTGCTCATAGGTGGACGATCTGGGACCATCAAACTTGTGGTGAAGCCTCGGATGATAGCACGGGCTCTCGTTGGTATTGCCTGTCACTCCCATACCCTGGACGAAGCGATGGGCTGAGACCCCTTCCTGCATCGCCTGAGCTCCAGACTTCGTCGTGTCACAGTTGATGCACTCTGAAGACGGTACCCAAAGATTGGCTGAGCCTGCCAGTCTCAGCTAATCAAAACTCGAAACCGAGGGTTTAGCTGCTGTGAGGCTATACTGCCCCATCCTGTGTCGAAAACCACGCGGAAGGCTTGAACAGGAGTCCCCAAGCCAACGACACCTTGGATTTCAATTGTCCACGAGCAGAGTCAAACGTGAGTGGCGCGTTGCTGGTGCAGAGGCACCCCGGGTTTGTCCAAGTGAATGTGTCCGGGAAGAGACAACACATACGGACAAGTTCGAAGTAGTACACGTGTGGAGACACCCGCAGTCTCGTCAAACGTGTGGCCGACATGCTTAGAACGACTTGAGAACATTGAGATCAACCATGCTGCCGAAATAAATCACGTCGTCCTCGTTCTTTATGTCGATCTGTCAGGGGTCGCTCATGCGAACACCATCACATTTCTGCAGTCGGGGTAGCTAGCTTGTGATGATCTGCCTCCACCGGAAATGGAGACTTCTCAGCCAAATGAGCGTACCTGTCGCGGTCAATGGCATGTGCCGCGTTGAGCTTGCATTTCCCGGTCGGGAAGCAAGGCTGGTCAAACTAGATTCTAGATGCTCCCTTCTGTGGAGGCAAGCTATCGACATCCCATGCATATTGCCCATACTCACTCACGCTGTCCTGTGCTTGCATTCTTCTAGAGTCATGGAACCGCCGACTTACGACTCGCCTCTCTGGCAAAGCTGTGTGTCATTAACTACAGCGTCACTTTTCTGCAATGCAAACGGAAAAAGCAGCAGTCCACCACTCGTAAGGTGTCGATGAAGCCAGCATAAGCCGCCGCCGAACAATGCTGGTCACAACACTTAGCTGATCTGGGCGCAGCACGACTTGAATGCCCACCGCCCTTGTCTGGCTAACTGCTGTACGACACCTTCTCCAGAAGCGATCGTGGGCATGTTGGCGACTCCGACCTCAAGAGCACTCAAGACATGGGTCAACAAGGATATTGAAGTAATGACATCTTTGGTTGACAAAGACACATACTCCGGCTACCAGTACTGGCGGCTTTACATCCAGGAACCCCTTCACTGACGGCTGGAAAACCGCAGAAATGCTCTCTGAGTTCTATGTACAACGATCCTCTGCAATCTCGACATTCGCCCCAAACTTCAGAGCTGCAGTCGGGCATTCTCTATGCCTGCATCGATAGAAAAATAAAGTCAATCCGAACACCATGCCGGCCTGAGATCGGATGGGGCTTTGCCATTCGGACCACTGGCCTTACACCGGCTGCCGGTAATTGCAGGAACTGAATAAGGTCGCAAAATCGAGTGCCAGATTCCCGTGGTCAGGTAGACTTCAGGCTCAGCGCCCAATGCACAGCCGCCGAACCAAAGACTCCAGACTTTTTGCTGCCAACCCCTGAACTGCCCCAGACCACACTTGATTGCGGGCCTGGGATGGACAAAGACAACACAAGCCCGCAGCAAAACAAATCTTCGAAAGCAGTCATACACCACATGTACGCAGACACCCTCTCATGCTTGTATAAACAAACAAAATGAACACATGCATATACGGTCATACACGCAAATGCATATAATCTGTGGCCTCCCTGCGGGCACCCCCAACCCCCCCTCGTAACTTCCAGAAATATTCGACATGCGACGCAACTTCGCACAGCGAATGGAGCATACCACAAAAACCGGCCACCCCCGGCACACCGAAAGGGGAGCGCTGCCACCACTTGCGCAGCAACAAGCACAATACAACTGACAATGCTATCCACAAATTGCTACTACCATACTTACATCAACTCCCATCGGAGGGAAAACGGGTAGAGAAAGAATCCAAACAAGACCCCACAGCAAGGGGTGGACAGCGGGAAGATACCACGCGGTAGAGGAGGCTCAGGCCCTGTGTCATTCGTATGTATGTGTAGACAATCGTTTATTCACACATACAAATATGTGTATATTCATACCTACATACATACATAAACACCTACCGACCTACGTACACATGCATACGTACATACATAAATACATACGAGTACCTACCGACCTACGTACATACATACTTACAGACATACATACATACATACAGACAGACAGACAGACAGTAAACTTATACATGCATACACATATCCACACGCATGCCTGCAAACACCGAACCTTTCTTCGTTCTTCGCTGGCCATGCTGCAATCTCAACACCACGCTTCCAGGCGACCTTGCCGTGGGGCATTTAGACCTCTCTCTCCAGCTTGCATGTAGGCCATGGTGAACAACTTGCTTATGTGCAGCAAGCCCTTGCAGGTTTTTTGGAGGCTCGAAAGCTCGAGGTACTTGCAGTCAGGAGGCATCATCTCAACAGCTCGGCCTGGCAGAGCCGACAGGACCGTTGGACCCTCGTTGGAAACAACAGACCCCGCGTTTAGTTCAGCGTTAGCCTTTCTGGACAAGTTCCGAAGCTTGCCAAACTGCAGCCTCACACACATGCTCCACAAAACATCGCCTCCGAAACCATCAGACATGGGCCTCTGCTGACTTGACTCCCGACCAGCATCATCAGCACTCCGGCCAGGCATGCAGCAAGGAAGCCTGAAAGCGCCCAGGAACAACTAAACATATAACACTTCGTCGTCTGAACATGTCTCAGCTGTGTTGAGCAGCAACACTCACAAGCCACACATCCCAAGATGTCTTGATCCAGAGCACAAGAAGCCCGATACGGAAGAGTCGAGAATTCAAGGGTGAACGGCCACTTGAAAGAAATGTCCTCTGACGGAGATGACATGGGCTCAGCTCATCATCGCATTGGGAATCAGTTCCAGTGCATTCCCGCAGAAACAAACCGAAGGCAGTGTGGCAACTACGTGGCAATGCGGGATGCCTCCTGCCGCGCCTAATGCAAGCAGCGCGCGAGCACTGCGCACACGCTGAGGTCCAGCCTAGCAAATGCCCCGGCATGCCGGGGCTCCTCCCTCTTCAACAGAGAAAGCCCCTCTCCGCAGTCTCGGCTGTCGACCTCCATTGCATCGTGGTTGCCACCCAGTCGCCTCGGGGCAAGGCGCCCCACAAGACTGAAGCATCGCAAGGACCAGCTTGCTCAGAGTCCTCTGGTGTTGCTCTGTGCTTCCCCCCCTCATCCCCCCTTCCTTCCCTCCCCTGCCCTGCTCCCTTGCCGGACACACGCTGAGCAACACCCTCCCATCTGTTGGCAAAGAGAACTGCAGCGAGGCGTGGCCACAATTTGTGATCGCTGCCCTCTGAGACTTGGTCCTTCGTACCACGCGACAGCCATTCCCCTTGACCGTGCTGCGGTTTGCCCCTATGACACAAATTAAGGTGGGTGTACGGCATCGGTGTCACGACACGTCACCCCTGTTTTGGTTTGCCCCTCAGTGCTGTTCTAAGATGCAGGTTTCCCGGTGGTTGCAAAGGTTTTTACAGGTCAAAATCTTTGTAGCCGTCTGTTTGAGCTGCGTCTCTTGGTGGCCTTGTCCTTCTTGAGAGCTGTATTCATGAAGTTTTGTGCTAGCCCTTCTCCGGGGCGTGCCGCTCTTTACTCTGGTGCCCGCTGTGGTATTTCAGCCGACTCGGCTGGCTTGTGTCGCCTGGTATCCATCCAGCTTGTTGTGGATTCACCTCGTATGCCTCCTTGATTCGCCCCCTGCTTGCCCCTTCGGCTGGGGATCTCATTCTCCGCTGAGTCCTCCTTCGTGGGCATGTTTCTCATTCTTGGTGTCCCTGCCATATTGACGGTAATGTCATGCCTTTGTTTTTGTTGCCTCCCAGTCTCCACCTCTGGTGTCGTCTGCTTGGCTTCGCCTTCTAGGAAGCCTTCGTTAGCCGACCTCAAACCACCTCCGCCCGAGCAGGGTGTCCAGCCCCCAGACCGAAAGGCCCGCTGCTGGGCGCACCGCACCCCCACAAGGAGGACGTTTCGGCAGACTTGAGCCAACATCATGGTGCACGCCACGCACTGCAGTCTTAGCTCGGAGTCTCGGAGTTGAAAGTACCCTCCGGACTAAGGACACCCTAGCCGCCCTAGCCTGAATTTCCGCGCAACACGTGTGGAGTACATTCTTCTCCTTTCTCTCCCTCGTCTTCTGCATGGCATGGGAGATGTGGGAAATCCCCTCGCTTCCTCGCAATCGATGCCTGAGTGAGTCCACTGCTGCCCGCATGGACATGGCTTGAACGGCAAGCGTCAACGGGAAAAGAAGCCTGCGGTACCCCGTAGCCTGCTCTTGCTGTGCAACAACAGATGTCAGTTTTGCTTCCCGGAGAACGACTGGTGAGATGCGTACTGTCAATATGTATGGCAATGTCTACGGCATCTACGGTAGGCTCGAGCCTGCACTAAACTTGCCAGCACAGGAACATCCTTGCGTGCACATGCAGATGCAGGCGTGCATCTGTGCGCGTGCAAACTGCTGCAGCCCTACATATGCAAGTTTGAAGCTATAGCAACCCCACTTGTAGTTGTCCCTTTGGGTTCTTTCGGTGCCTACGTACCGTACATACCTATGCCTTCGGCTTGTTCTTGGAGCAAGTAGTTGGAACACAATTACAAAAGCTCTTGATGCTCACGCCATCCTCCCAGCAATTACCACGGAGAGTTGTCAAGGCGCACTGGTCAGCTCTGATCCAAACCAAAGCTGACACGGTGCCGCAATCACTTCTCTGGCTGAGTTCGAAGCGAATGGCAAACAAGAACAGGCTCACCAGCTGCGGGTTGGTGGAAGCACCTACCGGCAGTGAACTCCAATGAAGTCCATGGAAGCATTTTCTGAACTGCACCAAAATATTTTCTGAAATGCCCCAAAATCCCTGAAACCATTCAGAGATCATGAAACACATGCTTGTCCAAGAACCTGCTGCAGCACCCGTGCCGTCGGCCATCCTGCAAGCACTTGGGAAACCCTTTTAGATATCCGACATTTGGGAGCACGTGGCAGTTGACAACTGATGAATAGTCGTTTCACCTGCCCGACATGCCAAAGTGTTCAATCATACTATAGAAGTACCACTGAAGCATGCACTTATGATGCATGTGTGTATGTGTATGTGTATGTATATATATTTTTATTTATTTACTTATTTACATGTATGTACGCGTTTTCATGCCCAAAGATCTATGCTTGGACTGCTTTTTCACGGTTTGAATCCCTGACATCACTAACACAAAGACACGAAGCTGCATACAAACTTCTGGTGGTGAGGATTGCCGACCCCTTCGTAACAAAAAACCGAGGTCAGCATACTGGTGCTAAATGTTGCCTTTGCCTCGGCTACTAAGACAAGAAAACAACAGCCTGCTTGAAACCGCAATACTGGTGCTAAGTATAGTTAATTGGAGTTTCGGCTGGCCTGTCTGTTCCCCACATCTTTGTGCGGGGTTCTTACTTTTTAAGGCTGTCCCGCCTCCTCCTCCTCCTTCCTTCCTCCTTCCTTACTCCTTCCTCACTCACCACTCACTCACTCACTCACTCACTCACCACTCATCACTCATCACTCATCACTCATCACTCATCACTCATCACTCATCACTCATCACTCATCACTCATCACTCATCACTCACCACTCACCACTCATCACTCACTCATGTAAACGCCATGTAAACGCCACTAAACACTCTCTCCAGACTGCTCTGTTGGAGGCCGCGCCACTTAACGCACTCACTCACTCACGCACTCAACACTCATCACTCATCACTCATCGCTCAACACTCATCACTCATCACTCATCGCTCAACACTCATCACTCATCACTCATCACTCATCACTCATCACTCATCACTCATCACTCATCACTCATCACTCACTCATCGCACTCTCCAGACTGCTCTGTTGGATGCCGCGCGCACTCTCTCCAAACTGCTCTGTTAGATTCCCCGCGCGCTTCGGGGCGGCCGCCCTCCGGAAGACTGCAAACGCCACTAAACGCCCTCTCCAGCGTGCTCTGTTGGATGCCGCGCACGTTTCGGGGCGGCCGCCCTCCGGAAGACTGTAAACGCCACTGAACGCCCTCTCCAGAGTGCTCTGTTGGATGCCGCGCGCGCTTCGGGGCGGCGCTTCGGGGCGGCCGCCCTCCAAAAGACCGCCACTGAACGCCCTTTCCAGAGTGCTCTGTTGGATGGCCGCTCTGTTGGATGGCCACCCTCCGGAAAACTGTAAACGCAACTGAGCGCCCTCTCCAGAGTGCTCTGTTGGATGCCGCGCGCGCTTCGGGGCGGCCGCCCTCCGGAAGACTCTATAAACGCCACTAAACGCCCTCTCCAGAGTGCTCTGTTGGAGGGCCGCCCTCCGGAAGACTCTAAACGCCCTTAAACGCCCTCTCCAGACTGCTCTGTGAGGCCGCGCACGCTTCGGGGCGGGCCGCCCTCCGGAACAGTCTATAAACGCGACTAAACGCACTCTCCAGACTGCTTTGTTGGAAGCCGCGCGCGCTTCGGGGGCGGCCACCCTCCGGAAGACTGTCAACAGTGACTGGACAGCGTTGCACATCATGGTCACTGTGGTTCGTCTGACTGATCAACGTGCTGCCTCTTACAGTATCAGCATCCGCTGCTTCTAGTGGTTCAAGGGCAAGCTGTCGATCTGATCGCGACATGCTGCGGCGCCTGGCACTGCGAGGACTGCCGCAGCAGCTTGACGTTCGGGTCATGACAGGTCTCCCCAGCTCGCTGACGACATGCTGGATCTCTGCCCTGACGCCGTTACAGATCCGACCGTGGCCGATACTCAGCACTCATTGCTTCTGCTGCCTCAGGAGGAAGACCTCGATTTGGGCGCGGTGAGTGCAGACGTCGATCGGTTGCCGGATCACAAAAGAAGGCGGAAGATCGCGGAAGCTGTCGCCCTGAATCCCACATCTGCACACTGCACAGCTCGCACTCACTCACTCACTCACTCACACTTACGCACACACTCGTTCACTCGCTCACTCATTCACTCGCTTACTCCCTCACTCACTCACTCGTCTTCACTTATAGCATCTTTGCCAAAAGATGAAATACACATGTGGGGTTATCCGGTCCTTTAATTTTTATCCAAGAAACTGCTTCCGTGTGAAAAACCAAAGACGAAAACTTCTTACAGCCCTGCTGGGTCGGGTAAAGGAACTCTCTTCGAGCATGCTACCGCAAGTAAGTATTGCCTACATCCTCATTGCCTTGGACGCAACATACAAGTACAACGAGCAAGTATTGTGCTCAACCTCTTTTTCTGACGACCGCAAAATACGACCGTTGAGTATAGCTGCATGCAAACTTTCGACATTAATAAGGCCACAGCATAGCGGGAATCTGCCATGAAGTGTTGTCTTTGTTCGCTACACTCATAGTGAAACGACTACATCAGAATGAATTTCTGAAATGCTTTTGCCGGGCCCGCTTTATTCCCCAATTGCGCCAACGAAATATGTAGCAAACATGAAATAAACCAACCAGGCGCCCACGCAGTTGCATTTTCTGTGCAGATGTCTACATGCGCATGATACGAGCTGATGTCCGCCAGCACAAGGTGTACCTTCCCGTACGTACTATGATGGCAACTTTGAACCTAAATCAGTATGATGCATATTGTCATACTTAAACGAGTCCTGAAGAGAAGCCATTATCATTTCTGGCATGACAACATCTAAAAGCGAACTGTCGGATTCAGGCCAATATGTGAAGTTCCGACCCGAACTTCCTTCTTTTGCTGGCAAAAAGGACTCACTAAGTCCATAAACACTGCTTGTTACGCCGCTCGCAAGTCCTTGCAATCGAGGCAACCGTTAAGTGCGTTTCCATCTTAGCCGCCATTAACCACATTCCTTGAAGTTTCATACAAACAACAACAGAAGTGCCCAATCAAACGTTATCATCCTGACTACACATGTGCCACAACTCTTGTGATCTTGGCCGAAGTATTCGTGCATGTAACTCCTATCGATGTTCCACCATGAACACACACAAATGTTATGCCTAGTGGTGTTTTGAATATGATCCACGTTCAAAACAGAACTATAGAATTAGCCCGTAGGAACCGCGTAATCCCCACCTGTGCTTGACGTTGTTGTTGTCAGTGAATACGCGTCCATGTCGTCTCTCACACGGTGTTTCAATGCAGTCAGTTTTACTCTGGTTTCGTTTGATGTGGGTTGGTGTGCATGAGTATTGCATGGAAGCTGCTGAGTGAGTGATGTGGTTGCGGTGGGTTCGTTGGACTCAGTGAGTGACTCTTGCATGGTGTTGGACTCTCCTTAGGTTCATTCCTTGTGACTGCATGGTGATGTCGAAACCAAATTAAGGCAGATCCTTGGGGCGGTACCGTGCATATATATATATATATACAGATAGATATACACACACATTCCTATATATATATATACATACACACACCGGTGAACCTGTCTTTAACCTAACTTTTGAAGGAAAGCAGCCTCGCGACGTCAGGTCACGACATGCAAACAGACGGCCTACGACTCCCTGCATATAACACGGAGGAGTCGATGCATTGAAAAGCCCATGAGATAGTGAACACCTGGCCGTACAAGTCGCAAGAAGCGAAGAAGCGAAGAAGCTCGGCGAGAGGGAGTCTGGAGAATCAGGCTGCATTGCCCGGTCCTGGCTGTCCAGCACGAGGCGATGACCTTCCCAGCATTTGCGTACGGGTCCTCGCCTCGGAGTTGCACGAGCGGTATGTCACGGTGTTCTCAAACCAGTACCAACCCAACCCAACTTTAAGGCTTTAAGGAATGCTCTGTCGTCAGGTCTAGGGGCCGAGCTCAGCATGCAGAGCAATCCAGCCGGGCAGTTCCGACCACCATGGCCTGCGTGAGAAAAGGGGCTCATCAATTGCTGTTTCAAGCCCCCAAGACACTGAGGCATTTCCAATGCCAAACTTTGCCAAATCTGTTTGCGAGCAAACATGTCAGAAGCGGATAGAAGCGGATGCCTTGCTGTTCACATGCCAACTCCTGACTCGGGAAGACATGGATAAAGCACTTGCTTCTCCAAGCCTGGACACCAGAGGAGCTTTGGAACCTGAGAATCTCTTCCGCTTTGGGAGATGCCTGAGCGGCTCAGGTGCTCAAGAACTTCTTCCAGCGATGACAGCAAGCGCCAGATCCGTGACGTGCAGCAGAGCGTGGAAAATCGTGCACATCAAACAAGCCTCGACGACCTCTAGAAATCGTTTCAGCATTAGTGATGTGCATCAGACTGTCCAACACTCAGACACATCCGGTCCATGAGGCGGGGTAGGTCACATGATCAGACCCTGACTGCAGACCAGGCTGAGGACTCGGCTTTCTCAGCAGCAAGCGGCCAGGCTTAGGACAAAGCAATGTCTGCCTCCCGGGTCCACGCTGGAAAAGTCCCGGTGAGAGGTGCCCGCTATCCCCTCCGGAAACTAATCCAATGACCCACTCCGTTAAATGGCAATCGACCCCCCGCCCTCAAATTGGATTTTGATGTCCTACCCACCCTCCGTTTGCATTCAAAAATTGAATTTTTTGCAGCTGCTGCCCCCATCCCCCACCCTCGCACCCCCGTCTTTCTCTGCCCCACTCCTACTCGGAACGTGCCAAGTGCCCGAAACCATGCCACGCTATCTCCTTTCGACAGCCCTGATGTGGCGACTACGCTTCACCTGCGACCGGGTCGAGGCGCGAAGCGTTTACAATTGTAAACACGAATCACAGCCTAAGAAGCGACACTTCTGCTTGGGCTGCCTTGTGGTTGCCTTTTTGACGCCCATAGCACTGTGGCCCACTCTCTCGCGCCGTGCCGTTTTCATTTGTCAAGTGCTTGGAACCTGCAAGAGCCCCCAGGTGCAACTTTGGGCGGCTAGGCAACTGGACCAAGATCCTGCAACCATCTGTTCTCCACAAGCAAAGACCCCCGCTTGGCAGAAGCGCAACCAGGGGAACTGCCGTTTGCCACTTGGCTCAAGCACTGAAGCGGCCACGGCAGTCAAAGAGAAGCCAAGGAATATGCGACATCGAGTTCAAGACTTACTCAAGCCTAGCACGTTAGAGCAGTGTCATGTCAATGTGATGCACACCGGCTTTTCCTGTGCATGCAACCCCTTTGAGGGGGAGGTGAACACATGCACTGAATTAGCTTTTAAGCCCGGCTAAGTCAGGCGACTGGTCCGCCCGTCAGGCTTCCCAATAAGCAAAATCAAGGAGCCACAGCCAAGCCCATGCTTCTCTCCGAGAGCAGGGCTTGAAGGACTGCACAAACTTGAATGCCACTGCAGGTGCTGCAACCTAGCAAGCTCCGACAGAAAACTTCCTACAAGTGCTGGACGCACGACTTCACGAGTAATCCTTCTCTTCTGTTCCTCTGTCCCGGAATTAGACTGAGCACATAATTGCATGGTACTCTCACCGCAAACCTTCGAAGGATTCAGGAATAGAAACTGTGACGCCATTCGGCGGGCACACACCAAGCGAGCGCATATCCGTCTGCAAGCTTTGGATGCAAAGCCTGTTGGTCGGAAAGTCAACCTGACACTCGCCGTCTGTTCACTGGAACCTTGCGGATGTCCCTGTACAGATCGCTCAATTGGAAACCGCCCTCCTCTTTCAAGAAAACCTTCCTTGGCGCCAGCAGGATCGACATGCCCCATTTCAAAGGGAAGGTGCTCAGGGCGATGTGCTTGAACTTCACTCTCTCGTTAACATCGAATGACACGCAAATTTCCACCCTGTCCTTCAGACGACAACAACTTCCAACAGGCAGAAGGGGACCACGCAATGCGTCAGCAATCGCAAGCTGAGCAGGGATCCAAAAATTCTGCCAAGAATCGAAACTCACCTTGAGTAGGAGTAAACGCAACAGGATGTAGAACCAGCAACACACGAGCAATAGAAGTAAAGCGTGGACAGGTGAAAGTGGTGAGCTGGCAGGCCGCCCCAAAACCTCTGTGAAACCGGCCTACGGCCTCCACGCGAGCACTGTATGAAACACATTACACAAACCATTTACACTCATCGAAAGAAGTGGAGTCTCTTCCCTAACCCCTGGCAAAGCCTGAACCCTAACCCCCAAGAAAGCGCTCAGTGGCAAAAACTATACCCTAAATTGACAGCCATTCCTTCCAGGTCAGTATCGGGGCTGATAGACCCAACTCAACTGGAACCCTCAAGGCGCTTGTGCTGGTTTCCAGTTCGCCACTCCTGACTCTGCACATAAACCCTTCGCAAGGTTTGCCACTGCCCACCAGACTTGGCGGTGTGCCACTGCCGCCATCAAATTCGGTTTTGCTAAAGCTCGCCTCACTTGCGGAGTCTAGAGGGTAGGACTTCGCAATCTTCCAAGCGTTTTCAGACTCTGGGACTGGCTTTCAGCTTAACTGGGGGTTTGCCACTCCCACTCCCATCCTTTCTCATGTGAAGGCTTCCCTGTGCCATCCTGAGAAGGGCGAGCAGTGGAAAGTGCTGTGTCAGCTGAGAGATACCAAGGAGTTGGAAGCGGAAACCTTGAATCATCGAAGCCTAGTAAGGCCTAGTACAGAGTGCCAAGATTGGCAAAACCCGATAAACTCTGAAAAATCAGTGCAGGTTAGCAAACCCCAACGTGGCAGAGGTGGACATATGGGTGAGTTACAAATACTTTCGGAGAAGCAGGCCTGCCGAAAGGCCAAAAATGAAAACATAATCTCAGAATGAAAAGCCCTGACCAGAAGCAGGATGGGAATACCAGACTACCAGAGGTCTGAAGCAGAAAGAGTGGGAACCGGACAAGGCAAAGCCGTAACAAACCTTCTGCAACACAACTTGCAAAGGCATGGAGAGCTGCAGACCCTGCGCGCTGAACCTCAATAAAACACGCAGTGGCAAACCCTAAACCCCTAAAGTGTGAAGACTGACAAACCGAATTATGCGGAGCTTGCAATGTGACGAACATTTTTCGCTGTGTGCGGCTTGCTTGGCCGGGCTGGGCATTTCTTTTTGGGTTGGCTCGGAGGCGTGATTTTTGGTGCGGCTTGGCTCTTAGGTTGCGGCTCGTCCGGGAGCTTGCTTCTTCTGTTTGTGGGAGGGTTTGTTCTTCCTAGGTGCCGCTTGGTTTTCGGCGCGGCTTGGCTTGGCTCGGTGCGGCTCGGCTTGTTTTTCCGGCAAGGAGTTCTGAGGCGGCAAAACATATACCACAAATCCTGAGCCCAAACGGGAGTGCTATATCGGTACACCTACATACACAATATACATGCATGTAAACACATGGTAGTCCGGACAAAGCAAGCCAAGCCAAGCGAAGCCGAAGCCAAGCCGCCTAGACCTAGAACAAAACGGCCACGAAAAGCCCAACCGCACCGAACCCAGAAAGCCAAGCCAAGCCAAGCCGCACACAGGAAAAATACTACGGGCACTTTCAAATGCCAGCCGAGGTCCTACTCTTACGCCGGAAGCCTGAAAAGGGGAACGAATCTTAGCCATACAAGGATTGGGAAGCTTGAATCCACAAAGGGTGCCAACTGGGAGTGAAAAGCCCAAAACCGACCCGGAATCGGGATCCGGCATCCGGTAAACCTTGAAAGGAGTGGCAAGCGGCGAAAACCTGAGCACTGAAAGGAGTGGCAGTCTGCAATCCTTCAACAGCACCGGGGACTTGGAGCTTTGCCACACCGACAGGAGCGGATGGAAACCATGCGACAAACCCGAGCAAGACTGAACAAGTTCAGGATCTGAAACATGGTGACATAGAGAAGAAGGCAACCACCCCCATAAGGGATGGGGATAAAGCACGGAAACCTAGAAGTGGGAATTGCCAGTGGCACCGCACACGACACTCCATCGATGGAGACGGCTGCAATCGTAAAGAGGAGTGGGTAGTTTCAAGTGGGGGTGTACCAAACAGAAGGCGGAGCAGCAGAACACAAAAATCTCAAATCTTACAAGCGTCGACCAACGCCAAGCTCCAAAACTTCCGAATCAACCTGCAACAAGAAGCTCGACAAAAGCGTGGAGGTGGCAAACCTCGGTTAGGCCGACAATTAAGTCTAAGCAAGTGTGGTGGACAGCAACAAGCCACAAAGTTGCGCTGCTGAACTGCCCCGAACAAACACTGGACTGCTGTTGCAAACGCCTAAACCCAAAAATAGCTGAGGCTGTGATGCAGTCGCAACCCCTAAAGTATCGGAAAATATGACAACAGTAAGTATATCAGAAAGTGCGGAGGAGAACACGATTTACAAAGCCTAGGCCTAGTTCACAACGAGCGGGCGGCACCCAACCTGGACCCTGGAGCGGCAAATCGACTGCAAACGAGACAGCACCAAAAGTAGCTGTAAGTGGAAAACCTGTCCCCAAACGGGAGCGGAATGCAAAGCGACAAAACCCTAAACCCAAAAAACCCTAAACCCTAAAATGATTTGAAGGTGCCACCAGTGATAAACCCTACGTGTCGGACGTGCCTCGAAAAGGGCTACAAGGCTGAAATGAAAAAACAACATCCGGCCACTCTGAGCCCCTAAACTGCGCAGGGAAGTGATCAATGGAAAACCCTATTGAAACCAGGAATAGAAAGCGGCGAACACCCATACCGTGTCAGAACCCGAAACCCCAAGCAAAATCAAATCCTAAACTAAACCTGACAAAGGAGTGCAGAGTGGCCGGAACTCAAACCCCAATCTTACACGACAAGTAATGGCAAGGCCTAAACCGCAAACCAGAACAGACGCAGGGAGCTGGCAAACCCCTGTCGACACAAAAGACTGTACGGCAGCAAAACCCCAAAATAAACCTTGAGAGAAGTGCAAAGTGGTGAACAACCCTAGCCCGAGATTGAAATGCTTCAATTCCCAAAAGGTGGGGGCGAGAAATGCAATTCAGTCAGGCCAGCAGTAGCAGCGTGGCACAATACAGCTCTTTTTTCCGACGAGTAAGTTGTGAGTAAACATGAAACCTAAAGACAACAATCCCGAGAACGAGTCGGGAGCAGCAAACCCACACAATGAAAAATGTGGAGTTTTGGATTGTTGAGCTGCAACACCCTTAACAGGCAAGGCTGGACTGTTGCAAAGGCCTAAACCCTAAAGTTGTGGGGGCCTGTTAAAGGATATATATGCGAAAGATCGAATCAAACCCTACAAGAAACGCTGAGTGGCGCCCTTCAACCCTGCAGAGCGGTAGGGCAAGCCAAAATACTAAATCTTGAGGCAATCAGGCAGGTGGACCCTGACCCTGAAAAGGGATGGGAGTTACAAATCATCAACCCGGATGCGATGCATCACCAAAGGCAATGAGGCCAGTGTAAACCGCCAACCACGAAAAAACTGCCGAATTAAGCAGCCCAAGCCAAGCCCCAGATGCCCACAGGGGCGCTCTACGGAAGTTTCCTTTCTCGGCCTCCGTGTGCTTAGTAATATACTGCTAGCAGTGCCACCGATATTGCGAGTGCTACTGGCAGCAATAGCAGTAATGGGACGATAGGGGCCTTCTGCCACCCCTTACATGCCTTTAAGCCCCCATTTATCAGACCTGAAGAGCCCCAAATGTCTTGTTAGCCCTGTTCTCCCCTACTTACCGACAACTCCCGAAAGCTCCTGAAGAGCAGCTCTCGTGAAAAAATATTGCAGGATGTCAGCACACTGTGGCGGGACCCCAGACCATGCACCTCGCTGCGGCCAGACCAGACGGAAAGGGACTGCTGCGCAGAATACGATCTCCGATCCGGAAACATAACTCACACCCAAACTACACAGGGCAGTGTAGCAGAGTAGATTTTGTGAGGCGGAAATGCACAGGTCTGTGGCGGGACGAGTGGTATGCAGGTCCGAATAGGACCGTGGGATTTCGAGACCACGACGACTTCGGAAGCGCAAGGAACATCGGATTTTACAAAGAGTTCGGCAACCTGGGCGGATGTGGCCGGCGCCGGACTATGAAAAGAAGCACTTACGCTGTCGGATGTGGCAAACCCTAATCAAACCACAAGAGCAGTGCGCCTGGCAAACCCTAAAAACCTGCATGTTGAAAGGTGTTGAAAGACTTGCCCTGGAAGGGACGAATCCTTAGAACCTAAAGAAGTGCGACCAGGTAGGACATGCTAAACCCTAGAATCTAGAAGCCGTGAGCGGAAGTGCCCCAATGGCAATTACCGGTACACTCCCAAAACCTGGAAGGGGGCGGGAGTGGCAACCCCCGTTAATCAACAAACTGCAAAGAAGCAGAACCCAAATCCCGATAGTACAAGGCAAGCAAAGTCCCCAAATCTAAACCAAAAGCAACCCGCAAGAAGAAACACCACAAGACGCAGGGAGGTGACAAACCCTCTTAGCCAAAACGAATGCATGGCAAAACCCAACTCAAGATGAGCGGAAAGAGGTACGGTGGACAGCCAACCCCAAGCCAAAGAATTAATGAATGGTACATCCGAAAACAAGTCGGGAGACCCACACCATGAAACGTATGGAGAGTCGCGCTGCTGAGCTGCAGCACCCTCAACCCTCATGCAGAGGCTGAACTGTTACTAATGTCTCAACCCTGAGATTTGTATAAAAGACAATTGGTAGGGGCTCTAGTGGAGAAAAAGTTGCAAAACCGAAATAAGCCCCGCAAGCAATACAGAGTGGTAAAGACAAACCTGAAATCGCAACCCTCGAAAAATAAAGAGTGGCAGGGAATGCCAATGAACCAAACACGAAAATGCACACAGGCAAAGAAGAAGTTCAAACCTTAGTCTACAACGGGCAGGTGGCCACCCCGATCCCTGAAAGGGAAGAGGAGTTGCAAACCATCAGCCCGGAAAGCGAGACAACAACAAGGAACTGTAAGTCCAAGTGATATACCCTTCACCCGAACGGGACCGGACGGTAAACGACAGAACGATCGGAATTGGCCGCCCTTGATGAGGCCCGCGGGGCAAACCCTACATGCCAGAAAAAACTTCAGCATGACAACACACTGGCAGGAACGGCGTGCACCCTGGGCTATGAACGCCGCTGCGGCCGCTGCGGCCAAACAAGGCGGAAAGGGACCGCTGCGCAGAACAAGGCTTTTGGGAAAAACAACATCTCCCACCCAAAATGCACATGGCAGTAGCGAATGTAAGAATCCATAACAAACCCACAGTATTGACAATCTGCTCGAGGAATAAGCACGGACACTGTCTCAGGTGGCACACTCTACACCAACNACAGTATTGACAATCTGCTCGAGGAATAAGCACGGACACTGTCTCAGGTGGCACACTCTACACCAACCTGTCGAAAAATGTTTCAAAGACAAGCCCTGGAAAGGGCCAAGAGCTTGATGAAGAGAATGGACACGCTGAAGATCGCTGAAGCCTGGAAGACGGGGCGAAAGTGCCCAGTGGCCACAACCTTTGCGCTTTACACTCGCAC
>BGNK01001741.1:3381-31943 GCA_003297005.1 Symbiodinium sp. clade A Y106 | reverse complement strand
CCAACAAAGAACTTCAAGAGGGAAGAACCTTAACCCGAAATTGGATATCCCGGGAGATTCGAAGTGCGGTGTGGTACAACACTAGCTCCGGTTTCGTGGTGGACAGCGAACCCCAACCCAAGAAAACGGTGAGGTGTTAACAAAAACATCAAGCCTGAAACAATCCAGAAAAGGAGTCGGTAGTGACAAAGCCGCACATTCAAGAACATGAAGAGTCGCACTGCATGCAACATGCTCAACCCTCGAAAAGTCTGCAGTGTTGCAAACACCTTAACCCTAAAATTGGCGGTGGCTGTGGAGGGACAGCGGCAGAAATGAGGCAAAGGCAAACCTGAAATCGCAACCCTCGAAAAATAAAGAGTGGCAGGGAATGCCAATGATCCAAACACGAAAACGCACACAGGCAAAGAAGAAGTTCAAACCCTAGTCTACAACGGGCAGGTGGCCACCCCGATCCCTGAAAGGGAAGAGGAGTTGCAAANCGAAAACGCACACAGGCAAAGAAGAAGTTCAAACCCTAGTCTACAACGGGCAGGTGGCCACCCCGATCCCTGAAAGGGAAGAGGAGTTGCAAACCATCAGCCCGGAAAGCGAGACAACACCAAAGGAACTGTAAGTCCAAGTGATATACCCTTCACCCGAACGGGACCGGACGGTAAACGACAGAACGATCGGAATTGGCCACCCTTGATGAGGCCAGCGGCCCAAACCCTACGTGCCAGAAAAAACACTTTAGCAGGTCAACACACTGGCAAGATCGGTGTGCACCCTGGGCTATGAACGCCGCTGCGGCCGCTGCGGCCAAACAAGGCGGAAAGGGACCGCTGCGCAGAACAAGGCTTTTGGGAAAAACAACATCTCGCACCCAAAATGCACATGGCAGTAGCGAATGTAAGAATCCATAACAAACCCACAGTATTGACAATCTGCTCGAGGAATAAGCACGGACACTGTCTCNCAAGCCCTGGAAAGGGCCAAGAGCTTGATGAAGAGAATGGACACGCTGAAGATCGCTGAAGCCTGGAAGACGGGGCGAAAGTGCCCAGTGGCCACAACCTTTGCGCTTTACACTCGCACAGCCTCGAAGGAGTGGAAATGGCAACTCCCCGTTAATCCAGACAAGAAACTGCAGAGAGGCAGAACTCAAATCCCAATCTTGCAAGGCAGGCAATGGCAAGCCATAAGCATCCCTAAGCCCTCGAGNATCCAGACAAGAAACTGCAGAGAGGCAGAACTCAAATCCCAATCTTGCAAGGCAGGCAATGGCAAGCCATAAGCATCCCTAAGCCCTCGAGCATCCTCAAGCTAAAACCAGAATCAACCCACGAGAAGACACACCAAAAGACGCAGGAAGGTGGCAAACCCCTCCTTTCGCCGAAAAAAATGCACGGTGGCAACACCCAACAAAGAACTTCAAGAGGGAAGAACCTTAACCCGAAATTGGATATCCCGGGAGATTCGAAGTGCGGTGTGGNCCGGTTTCGTGGTGGACAGCGAACCCCAACCCCAGAAAACGGTGAGGTGTTAAAAAAACATCAAGCCTGAAAACAATCCAGAAAAGGAGTCGGTAGTGACAAAGCCGCACATTCAAGAACATGGAGAGTCGCACTGCATGCAACATGCTCAACCCTCGAAAAGTCTGCAGTGTTGCAAACACCTTAACCCTAAAATTGGCGGTGGCTGTGGAGGGACAGCGGCAGAAATGACTCAAACCTGACAGGAAACACGGAGTGGCAAAGGCAAACCTGAAATCGCAACCCTCGAAAAATAAAGAGGGGCAGGGAATGCCAATGATCCAAACACGAAAACGCACACAGGCAAAGAAGAAGTTCAAACCCTAGTCTACAACGGGCAGGTGGCCACCCCGATCCCTGAAAGGGAAGAGGAGTTGCAAANGAAAACGCACACAGGCAAAGAAGAAGTTCAAACCCTAGTCTACAACGGGCAGGTGGCCACCCCGATCCCTGAAAGGGAAGAGGAGTTGCAAACCATCAGCCCGGAAAGCGAGACAACAACAAAGGAACTGTAAGTCCAAGTGATATACCCTTCACCAGAACGGGACCGGACGGTAAACGACAGAACGATCGGAATTGGCCACCCTTGATGATGCTACAAAAAGAAACTTCAGCCTGTCAACACACTGGCAGGAGCGGTGTGCACCCCGGGCTGTGAACGCGGCTGCGGCCAAACAAAGCGGAAAGGGACCGCTGCGCAGAACACGGCTTTTGGGAAAAACAACATCTCACACCCAAAATGCACAAGGCACTGTAGCAGGGAGTACGCTTTTGTGAAGCGGAATTGCACGGGTCTGTGGCGGGAGGAGGACGATTGAAGAACATGGAGAGTTGGGCTGCTTGCAACATGCTAAACCCCTCAAAATAATCTGCAGTGTTGCAAACATCTTAACTCGATCTCTGAAACGGAAGAGGAGTGCAAACCAGCTTGCAAGAATCCCGGTTGGGATTGGAGCTATGCACGCGCCCTGCTTACCTTTCCAGGTTTGATAAAGCCTTGTCACTCTCACTTCCAGCACTTTCGGAGTGTCGTGTTTGGCGATTTTCTGTTGCTTTTATGCAAGTGCTTTATAGTGGGCTCCATCTTGCCAAAAGTTCATGTCCAAAAACCAATGTCCTTCCACGTTCCGCGTGCACGGCATTGCTACTTGTAGGTAAGACGGAAAAGACTGACTGAATCCTGACTTCCTGCTGCCAAACGGTACATCACGCTGCAAACCACAAATTAACAACGACTGCGGTGCCTGACAGTGTCATACTCAAGACCTCTGCCTGAAATTCGGGATCTACCTATATTGCATTGCTACACTTTGACAGTCTTCCTCAGGTACCTCTTCGCAGGCTGCTTGAGCATCCCATCCGCGCAGGTCAGCGTGGCAACACCAGCGCGATACTGGACGGCCAAGGAAGTGGTTTCCAAACTTCTGACTCTTGGCACTAATCCTCCGTTTCTATCATGAAACTTTGGTGCTAATTGCGGTCGTGGTAAACCGTCATTTCGTGCAACAGACACGTTGGTCTCACCATCCCGCAGGTATGCCAGCTCAACGCGCCCGCGCACCTAGGACACCCTGCAACTCCCTTCGCTGCCCCGGCCTGCGGCTAGTCCGCGACGCAAATCTTGGATGCTGCCCGCGCGAAGTGACAGTTGGATAATGTATCTTTGTAAGCGTACATATACAATTATTTTTCATGGTGCACGTTTTCTCAACTATTCTTGTACGAGTATGAGAGCAGAACCCAATGCAGATGCAAGCTTTCGTCCGAGTTTCACCTGATTTACCAGCTACGAACGGGTGGTCGTACGATGTCGTACGGATAGGATAGCCTTTTGGAAAACGGTATCCACTTCAACTCCTGTCCCCGACCCACCTCATCTCTTGACCTGCTTGATAGTATGGCCCCCCCTCAAGTCCTGTTGAGACATACTGTGCTCCTTCCATGTGGACTCCAGCGCGCGGGCATCGCGGGTCAGAGCACGGCTGAAGTGCAGCAAAGCTCAAGGCCCGAATGCAAGGCTGCCTGGTCTCTAATCGTCTCCAAATGTCTCCAAGCTAGGTGAGGTCCCCAGCTTGCGTTTGTTGGTCCATATCTTTGGCTATTCTAAAGTATTGTGGATCCCCTCATGGCCTAGAGACGACTCCTTGCCTGGACACCTCTGCGAAACCAAGCGTCAAATAGAACTCACAGAACTCCGGGAAGTCAATGTGGCCGTTTCCATCACCTTTGTACATGCCAGCCCTACGAGCGCCATGGAAGCACAGTTTGCGCTCCAATTCGTCTCCAGGTGGCTGTCAGCCATGTTCCAAAAGCTTTTCACCTGACGCACGGGCTTCTCACATTGTCCGGACCAAATACCCCGGCCCCAGCAAGTTGGTCAATGAGAGCCGAGTCTCCACCGAGGCAGGCAAATGATGCCCTGCCGGCACCTGGAAAGCATTTATGCACGAGTACTGAATGATGTCGGTCGACATGTATCAAGTGCCCTATTGTATCAATGGACCAACTCCGATTCCAAGAGCAGTTGCTTGCGGTTCCGCAAACATCAAGCGGCACTGGGACCTATGGCCTGAAACAGTCACATCCCAAAAGAAGGGAGCCTGACTCATTGACAAGCTGAAAATGCGATGCCTTCAGCAAGCGGTTCACCATCAAGCGAAACTCGGCCATCCTTCCGATGTAAACATCACATGTGACACATCATGGGCCGGAACTCGTTCTCGTGATGTCTGCTAGCAGCATGGCAAACCACACGAACCAAAGAGCCAGGTTGCTCAATGACGCCGCTTTTGTTCTTGTCGTAGCTGTCGAAAACACGCTTGTACCGCTCAATGTCCAGCAAATTGATGCCGAGAGTTCTGGCCACCTCACGGTGCAACGTGTAGTCACGCACCCTTACAGTGTCGAGCTCTCGCGTGTGTGTTTGACCATTGGGCGGTGGCATCGCGAACGTTCTTCGTGGACTTTCCGAGCAGCAGCTCCTGCATGCAAAAAACCGATAATGCATGTCGAATGTCGAAAGTCATTCATGCACGTAGCTCGCGTTGACGGTGGCCTGCTAGGGCTGGTAGGGACCGAGCACTGCCGGAAAAACTGCACATTCGTGGTATCCAAATGTACGCCCACAGCTTTGATTCGGAAGGGTTCCCCTCAAACGACAATGAGGGATCCGTTGGCATTCTCCGTCCACCTTTTGTGAATACAGTTTCTGGCACTCTACAGTTCTATTCTGCCAATGATGCACAAAGTTTCGAAAGCCTAGAAACGAAGAAGGCAGCAACCGTGACTGGCATGTTACACCCTAATGACCTAGTGCCAATTGCACCTGTGCTGCTGCATTGCATTTGCTGAAAAGCCTCGACAAGCACGTGATGCTTCGGACCTCGTCTTTCGAGCTAACTTGGAATTGCACCAGGTTTCCTCTGAGAAGCTGAAGGTGGCGTACCATGTGACGAACTCCTGCCATAACAACGAAGCCGGGTTTGACATGGTGCATCATGCTGCCAAAGATGCCGAAACCGCTGCGAATGACTGGCAACATGAGCGACAAGGCTGCGATGAGTTTGAGTCTGCCTACAACCCGGTCTCAGTGGGTGAAACATCTAAAAAAATTTGATAGACATCAAAAAAATTTGACCCTGAGGCCATCAAAAAAATTGCTGAGCATCAAAAAAATATTTGCAGACAGAGTCGTCGTAGTGGTAGTATTAGTAGTAGTAGTAGTAGTAATAGTAGTAGTAGTAGTAGTAGTAGTAGTAGTAATAGTAGTAGTAGTAGTAGTAGTAGTAGTAGTAGTACTAGTACTACTAGTAGTCCTAGTACTACTAGTGGTAGTTGTAGTGAGTACTAGTAGTAGTAGTAGTAGTAGTACTAGTAGTAGTAGTAGTAGTAGTACTAGTAGTAGTACTAGTTGTAGTAGTAGTAGTAGTAGTAGCAGTAGTAGTAGTAGTAGTAGTACTAATTGTAGTAGCACTACTACTACTAGCAGTAGTCCTAGTAGTCGTCGTCGTCGACGTTCTAGTACTACTACTAGTACTACTACTACTACTACTACTACTACTACTACTACTACTACTATTACTACTACTACTACTACTACTGCTACTACTACTACTACTACTAGTACTACTAGTACTACTAGTACTACTAGTACTACTAGTACTACTAGTACTACTAGTACTACTACTACTACTACTACTACTAGTACTACTAATACTAGTCGTAGTTCGTAGTTGTAGTAGCGATAGCATTAGCAGTAGTAGTAGTAGTAGTAGCAGCAGTGGTAGTAGTAATCGTAGTAGTAGTAGTAGTAGTAGGAGTAGTAGGAGTAGTAGTAGTAGTAGTCGTCGTAGTAGTAGTAGTAGCAGTAGCAGTAGTAGTAGTAGTAGTAGTACTAGTACTAGTACTAGTACTAGTACTAGTACTAGTACGAGCACGAGTACTAGTACTAGTACTAGTACTAGTAGTACTAGCTGTAGCAGTAGTACTAGTGGCAGTAAGTAGCACTTGTTGTTGTAGAAGTAATTAGTCCTCGTAGTCCTAGTAGTCCTACTAGTACTAGTACTAGTAGTCCTAGTAGTCGTAGTAGTAGTAGCAGTAGTCGTAGTAGTAGACACAGGCATCGGTTCAGTGAGAGCGCTGCCCATGTTGCATGCCGCACGCAGGCTTCTGGCAAAGAAGATGCGCTCATGCACATGTTTTTCTCTTGTCATGTTCTGAGAAATGGCAGCAAAAGCATCCCGAGAATGAGCAACGCTTGCTACACTCGAGTTTTCTGATCGAAGGTTCTGATTTCGATGTATCTTCGAGTTTCGATGGCATCGATATCGGACTCGAGTTTAAAGACGTTTCTTATGTCTGAAAACCAGGCCCCCACATACAATCGAGAGGATCCCGCCTCCTTGTCTTTCTTCCTGCAGGTGGCCATTCTCCTTCGTCGTCTCCCTTCATGTTGGTGGCCAACACCTTGTCTTCCTTTGCTTCCATTGCCTCCCTTCACGTGGCTGGCCATTGGGTCGGTGGCTCGCTTTGCTTTTTTGGGATATGTTTGGTTTATGCGTTTCGCCTTCGACTGTTTGAATTGGTGTCTTCGGTGGCGCCGTTCAAGTCCTCACGTTGTGACCACGAGCATCAAGGATAAGCGAAGGGCTGTGCAGAAGGCGTGCTTGCGAGGTGCGGTGGGCGTGGAGGGTGCCCAGACACTGTATACCCGTACCGGCAATGAGCAATTGCGATGTCCACATTTTCGATACATTTATTGTGGCAACACCATGACGGCCAGCCCTACGGCAAGAAGGCTCTGCACAATAAGGCTTACTTTGTTTTGTACGCTGCGCACAACGTCGATGCCATCAGGGAGCCGGCGGAGTGTTCCTGGGAAGGCGCTCTTTAAAGCATGCTGGTGTACAGAAAGCGTACCCACGGGCCGACGAGCCACTTGGCAACTCCCTCGTGTTGGTAGCGTCTTTTGCGCATGCCAACCGGTTTGCCGTGGGAGATCTGTGAACGCAGCCATAAAGGCTCACCAGCCACTTCTCCGGCGGTTCCTGCCAGACTAAGCCTAAGCAAAACAACAGGAATTGTGAGTACACGGTCCGCACTACACCGTCCTGGGGGGCAACCTGGGGCGGGAGCTCTCCTTGTTGCATGCTTTCGGCCTGCAGAACATGGTAGCATTTTTTTTGTACACAGGCATGCTCGGGCTTTGCTCTTACTGCTCCGTTCCTGCATGTCTTCGTCGTCCTCGTCACCTGGGGTGGCATCCTCGCATATGAGAAATGGGCACTGGACACAGCAGTAAAGGCCACCCATGATTTGCAGGCTTCTCCTCGCGCTCCATTTTTTCATCCTCGAACGCCTTGCATTCACGCTGAAGACTGGTGGCAGCATGCGCCAAGTACAACAAAAGGGTTTGCAGGCATGCTCGGGCGCTGCACTTCCTGGTCCTGCAGGTCTTCGTCACCCATGTCGTCGACACTCGCGTCCTGGCGTACGTTGAGATGAAGTGGGCTTAAAATTGGACGCAGCAGCAACGACCGCCCGTGAACTGCAGGCGTTTCCTCATGCTCGGCTTGCTCGTTCTCGACCTCCTTGACTTGTATATAGCAGGACGAGCTAGCCGCAACATAAGTTTTGGACGAGGCAACGCGACGCAAGAGCTGGAGATACGCTGTCTCGGTGAGCGGCTTCCACATCATCGTCAGACTCATCGCTTTGCCAAACCTCAGTCTATAATCCACATGTGGTATGAGTCACATTGCAGCCCAGAGACATGTCATGTCCTACCGGACGCCGGAAAGGCTGCAGCTTTCTGTTCGAGCCGACTTGGTTCCTTCGGGCAGAGTGCTTCGGGTCGGCTGACACATATATTCAAGGCTGTATAAATGGCCTCGCGGATCGAGTCTTGCACGTCGGCCAACCTCTCGGGGTCCTCCTGCGTAATAACATCATTGGAAAGGCGCACTGTGCTTCTTGCATCTTGCGCGCAAGCGATCGCAGCCCTGGCCTTCTGTCTGCGGTCTTGGTCACGTGCCGACTCTTCGGCAAAAGAAGGTGCCTGCAACACGCAACGCGCTTTGTGCACATGAATGTGACATGTACCACATTTCAGTCGGTAAGCTCAGCCGGCCTTGTCCACCCAAGCGGCCGCTGCATTTTTCAGTGTGAGCAGGATACCGGCTGGTATCTGCTGGAGGATGGCACGTAGATCTGGGAGGGATATGGCAGCCAGCTGCTCGACGGTGAACCGCTCAGCCTCCAAGGGTGCCGACCAGGACGTCAGCTCGTTGGCTGCAAGGAAAGTACGCAGCCGTTTGAGACACTGGTCTGGCGTGCTGCGCATGGGCGCAGGCGGACTTTGGCGTTTGGAGCAGTGGGACGCTGCAGGCAGGAGGATGGGGATTGGGTCTTGTTGTGCCAGCGGTGCCTTGGACTGCTTGCCTCTGTCTGGCATGTTTGCCTTCTTGAGGGAGATGTGCTTGCTATGCACTAAAGCGGCATGCACATGCTCGCAGCTGGCATGCATGCAGAAAATGTCGCAGAAGGCACAAAGGATCTGGACATGAGGGTTGGCAGCACCCTTCTGGGGCCCCTTGCGCCAGTATTGCTGGGCAGCGTCGCCATGCACCACAAGCACATACCTGCTGAGGCCTTTCAAGAGGGAGTTAAGATCCTGAAGTGGCTCATCGCCCAAGCCGAGCGCACGCAGCGCAGAGTGCAAACAGTCTACCTCCCTCGCCTGAAACAGGCTGGCCAGCGCTTTGGCCGTGCCGGGCGGCACTCTCTCAACTAGGTCGTCTGGAGTCGGAGTTCTGGACCAGGTTTCTGCGCGCTTGTCGTAGGTTGCAAGCGTGCGCGGCATGGCATAGTAGCTTGTGCCGATCTCATCCGACCAGACATCGTAGCTCTTCGTCCGATGGTACTGGTCTGCGCAAGAACGACCCTGCGCAGTGAGCCAAGGCGTGTCGAAGAGCACGTGTTTGTCTGGGAAGGGTTCAATCGGCACATCAGGAAGCTCTCCTTCAGTGGCTTGCAGGTCCTTCAATCGCGACTGCGTAAACTCGCCTAAACATTTCAGCAAGGCATCTAAAGACTGGCGCAGGGACCCAATGCGCTTCTTGAGCTTGTGTCGATGCCAAGCCTCCTGCGACTGAGTGCCGGACGCAGACCCGGGTTGCACGCGTTGCAAGCCATGCCGACTGTGCATCCAGTATTAGTGGTACTAGGTAGTACTAGTAGTACTAGTAGTACTACTAGTACTACTATTACTACTACTACTACTACTCTGTCTACAAATATTTTTGTGATGCTTATCAAATTTTTTTTGATGCGGATCAAATTTTTTTTGATGCTTTAAATTTTTTGATGCCTATGCCACCCGGTCTCCTGCAGATCCAGGTCCCCACTCTTCGTCATGTCTGCGAGACGGAAGGCCTTCACAAGGAAGTCTATGCTTTGCTCCAGAATATGATGACCACCAAGCCCCGCGTATGATCGCAGATGACACGAAAGATGAAAGGCACACATACACACACACAGTGTGTGCTTGCACAAGTTCGACTCGAAAACCACTAAGCAACCGCCTAGGCGGACATCATCAGCGCAGATGAAAAGCCCAAGTGGTGTGTTTGTGCCGACTTTTATAGAAGTGTTGGGCACGATTGAGTCAACACCAGCGGGTACAAACAGTAAACTGCAAGTAGTCACTGCCCCTCCCAAGTGTGTCATCTGGAAAAGGTCAAAGCTATTGAGGCCGATTCTGCAGCGACCAATCCCTATATCTAATAGCGCCTCCCTCCCTTCGCGCAAGGATTGCCATACAACCTTGCTGCATCTGCCTCTCAGTCACTGATTTGCTGGGAGAAGCACAGGTGCAGCTGGCGAACCCCCGAATCCTGTGGAGTATTGGAAATCTCGAACCTTGGGACACAGGTGGTTTGTACGGTGGGAAGCACCGGGTTCACCGGGGAACATTCTGGGTGGTCCATGCATGCGGTGGCACATCGGGTGATGCCAAGTCGCACTTTCGCAAAGTGAAAACAAATCATTTTTGGCGCTAGGTGTTGGAACCCCGATGGTGGCTGAGACAAGCCTGCAAAAATCCGTCAGACTCTGTCGGACCAAAATCCCTAACACAGCATCAAGGCATTTAATAACTGAGTAGGCAGGAAACTGAACATACAATGGCAGAACAAAAAACAAACCCTAAACGGCCGTGGCAGGCACAATGCTCGGAAACTAGCCCCTATCGTGCAGCACCCCCACTGTATCCGAGCAGGCCTTAGAGACAAAGAGTTGCGAGAGCTCCTTCGTGTCGGCTACGGAGCAAAGGTCGCACAAAACCTGGATCAGTTATAAAGCTTGCGCTAAACCTTAGTGCGGTCCTCTCACCAATGTAATTTCAAGTGTGCGGTTCCTCTCACATCTCCGCAGGATGGAAGGGGGCAACGTGGGTGCTCTACTTGCCAACAGTGTCGACAGGAACGTCTTGATGCACAATTTCCTGAAGCCTTAGGCCTTTTCACAAGCAACATGCAGCGGCCTTTTCAAAGTCCGACTGCTTGAGTCCTGAGGAGCAGCCGCTTTTGCTTCATAAATTGCAACTGTCCACTTCGTCCAGCATTGCCCCTACTGTAGCTGCACTGTAGCTTGTGCTTTGCGTGATGACGCCAGTGAACAGCTCAGGGACTTCAGGGGTTGTAAACATGAAGAGGCAGCCGAGCTTCGCCACAAATCTGGACGCTTTGGTGGCTCGCATTCTGCCTGACTATGAATTTACAAAAACAATAGGGGTCAAAGTGGTGCAATCCCTGACGCTCGGCAGGCTCTTACGCAATGTGCGGAGCTGTCGAGGTATCCGACTGGTAGCTGCCAACTCTCATTAGGCGCCAAGGCCGCAGAGCACGGTGCTCCGGAGGAAGGCTTGATCTTCGGAGACACGTGATCCATAAAGCTGCAACTGCTAGACTCCTAGACTGCAGCCTTCACCTTGCGCAGCCTGAACCCAGCCTGAAGCGTACAGATATCTGACTAGCACTGTGCATCAGATTCTGCTGCCATGGAGCGTGCTGCCGAAAGCAATGTGCGGCCTCTACAAATCAAATCTCATGGGAGATTTTGTGAGGCGTTGGAAATCACAAAAGCCCTCTTTGGGCCATTTGGGCCTGTTTGCACTCGCATGTGCATCAATCTACGAATTTCATTGGCAGCCCGCCTGCTTTACAACTTCAAGCGGCAACTGCAGTGTCTGTGCGAGGCGCTGTTCGGTGAACTCCTGCTCTGCAAGCAGGTCCAAAGCTCGTGGCAGGGGCTTCGAGCTTGAAACGGCTCACATGGAGAGACAAAAGCGAGATTCTTCCAAAACCACGCTTGCAAGACTTGTCGTCCTTGGCTCGTGATCTTGGTGGTGCTTCGTCCACCTCCTGCCGGCATGCCGTGCAAAGCTTCTCTCCCGATTCTGCCATGAATGCTCTGGGTTGGGCGAGAGAAGAAAGAAGTGTGACGTAAGCCTGCAATTCTTTGCACTCTGTCAAGGTTTGGTCGAAGCCTGAATCGAGCCTGGATCTGGTAGGAAACCGATGCCGCCATGCTTGAGTCTGACATGAGTGCTGGGTACACAGCAAACGGAGAGCATGAGTATTTGTACCACTTGCAAGGCAAAGAGCATCAACGGCCAGACTTCCTGCCTTTGCTGGTGCTCTTTGATGGCTTTCGTTCAAAGCCTGCGGGTCCCGAGTCACGTCTACTGTGAACAACAGCCACAGCGACATTGAACATAGTTGACAAAGTGCCGGGCCGATCTCAGAAAAGTTGGAATTGGAACTTCCTCGTCTCGAAGAACCTTTGTCATTGAGCAATTCCATCGAGCCGACCGACGGCCAGAGCAACAGTAGGCCAGCTCATTCAGATTGTCAAGATGTAATGCAAGCGGAGAACAATACAAGTCTGCTCGGGCTTTGGTCCCAATTGAAGATCGAAACGAGACAGCCATCAAGATCTCTGGCCCAGCTTGGTGTCAATGCGTGGCTTTCGAGGCTGGAAAAATTTAATTTGACACCGGTTCCATCAGTGGAATAGAGTCCCAACAGTTCAATCCCAGCACAAAGCTTCCGACCCAGACTGAGCAGCATCTCGGATCTCTTTGGCTTGCTTCGACCTACAGCAAACGCGAAAGTGGTCATCCTCTCAAAAGCCGATCACCTCAAATCATCAACAAAGTAAAGTTGCAAATAGTCTCGCTATGTTAACCCTTGATGCCTGGGTTGTACCTGCAACTGGATAGGCTTGTCTTTACGGATGCATCGAAATACAAAACCCCCGCCTCTCCGGGCAGATCCCGAAGTGCGATTTGAAGCGGAACGCAATGCCGCACCAAAGAGCTGGAGCTCAGGTCCTGCCAGGTGCTATCCATCTGCAACACATTTTGGAAGGACTGTCTTTCAGCGAATGCGACATAACAGGGCAATGGAATGGAGCCGGCTTTGATTGGGCGATGCTGCTGGCGAGGGTTGAAGTGCCAAGGCGCAGCTAACCCACATCCCCAAACCCCGACAAAGAACCAGCCTTGATGCACCAGGGAGGGCTCAACCCGGAGACGAGGGGCGGGCGCAAAGGCCCCCAGTAGAAATTCCAAAAGCAGGGCTAAGCAAAGCCACAGAAAAATCAAAAAAAAACAGCATTGAACGAGCGGGCCCCGCACCGGGGAAACCCAGGGTCGAGTCAAAGTCAACTCGCTGGCCGTCCGGAAAAGGTACCAAGTCACCAGAAAAACCAGAAGCCACCGGCAAGAAGACTCAGCAAAGTTCCAGATGTTCCAGGAGGGGCCTCGAGCAGCGATCGCAACCAGAATGAAATTTTGCAACACGGGAAAGCGGGGACCCTGAGAAACGGAAAACCAGGGCACCTCAGTAGCACGCTACGGGTAGATATGTTTATGCGCGCAAGAAAGGCAGCCGCAGATGAACCCGCCAGCGAAGACGCCATGTCCCAAACGACCCTGCACAAAATCTTAGGACTTAGGAAGGGGGGTGCCGGGTGCCCAATGGTGTCCAATGACCTGTGCAGGTGGAGCTGCGGCACGTCGGGAAAGCTCCACCGTGGACACGGCCTTTTCAACAGGAGTGCCCAAATCCAGGCGCTCAAGTCCCAAGCAGGCTCAACACGTCACCAACGGTTGGTAGCTAGGGCCAACACGTGCCAACATGCATCGCCGGGTTCTCCAAACAAGCTGGAAAGCGTGCAAAAGCGAGAGAAATACATTCATTCATTTTATATCGGCAGAGATTGCTTGGACGCGGTGCTCAGCGAGGCATTGCTTTGATGCACAAAGCCGCTAGCGATGCCTCGCGTGCACCCCGAATCTTGGGGTTTAACACAGCGGATCAAAATACAAACGCACAGCAGCATTCTCTAGACAAGCTAGAAAGCGCACACGAACGCGAGAGAAATGCGTTCACTCCGGGTTTTGCCCCAAAGGTTGCTTGGATGCGGTGCTTAGCGAAGCATTGCTTTAGGATAGCGGCAATCGATGCCCTGCGTGTACGCCACTTTGGTGGTATCCCGGGCAACCCCTGCCAAGCTAAAGCCGTCGGAGCTTTTCGAGATTTTTCGAACTTGCCCTGAACCAACTCGATGGATTTTGCTTCAATGCAAAATTTCCAGCAGCACCAGACAACCTGCTTTGCGAACTGTGTTTCGTCGTCCAGCTGGTCGGTGCTCTCATGGCGGAGAGCACCATTGTTCTGAACGGCAGCTTGATCACAATGCACTGCACGGGGCAAAGATAGCAGATCATCGGCGGATCTTTTTGCAGAGCAGTGCACGCACACAAATGAGAGTGAGGCTTCCGGCGCATTGCCACCAATAGGCTGAAAACCGTGAGCTAATATGACAAACTATGTGATGGCCATGGTTTCGAACAATATCAGCCTCTAGCCAATGCAGTTCGCGACGCCAATGGACGCGCAGGGCAACAGTCTCGGGGGCCCGTCAGCGCCGACTGCTGTCAGAACTGAACATTGCGGGGATTGCAATTGGCATGCCTGTCAGTTCGAGGTTTGTGCACAAGGGCGCGACCTCGATTGCTATGTTGACAGTAGGGTTGCACTTCACGGTAGAAAATTATCCGAAGTGATATAGTCAATTCTGTGGGACGCCTTTGTGAGGCATGTTCAGTCCAGTGCGGGCGGGGTCGCGCAGAACCCTTTTCACTTTCAGTTGGAGCGTGATTACTAAATACCAATTCTCACAATGAACCTCGGCGCGTACTTGTTTGCACAAATGCAGAATGGAGGCCCACCACGGACCAGCGCGGTGACAGTGACGGCTCCACACACGGATCCTGCTGGAGCACTCCCAATGGCTGGCAACGCATGATGTCGTTGTGACCATCAAAGGGTCATGCCAGTGTTCGCCGCGAGGCCCCGAATATTCGACAGACTGCTAGGTTACACGGATGTCAAACAGAGATCAGCCAGACGGGGGAGGACGGGAGGACACGGTCCGAGGCGCTATTTTCAAACCATCACAAAGCCAGCACCTCTCTCGAGAAGTCAATCCACCGACCAGGTGGTAAAGAGAAGAGTCAGAGTCACAGTACATCAGAACTCCCACATGTCTCCTAATTCGCTTCAGAGAGTGTCAGCACGCGCTTCATCTCCCTTCCTTGATTCCTTCCATATGTGGAATTACTTTGGAGGTCAAGCAACCGGCTCCTCAACCTTGCGGAGCTAGCGCTGTTAAATCGCGGATTCCGGTGTTCCACTGGGCCGTCAAAACAAGGAATTTCGTCGGGCTACCCAATGAAGAACTCACACTGATTGGATTCACGACCACTATGAATAATCAAGCAAGATGAATCATGCTGGATGCTGGGGTCGTTCGGGGGCTGATAAACCAGAGACACCTAGCAAAGTGTTGCGGTGTTTATCGTGCTGCATGCAGTCGTCCACAGAATGGCATAAAATGTATCTATTGTGGTGACAGCGCTCGCAATCAGACTACTAACAAATGCACAGCAAAGTCTTGCAGCTACAGCTGGCATTCCCAAAGCAGATCTCCTCCCTCCTTGGTCTGAGAGATCTGCCCGTCGCGGCCTTTCACATGGATGGCAGCGAAAGCAATCTGAATCGCTCCGACGGAGGTGAATGCAGAGGAAGCGGGTCTTTGATGGTCAAACAGATTAGATTAAGTTGGTTCAGCCTGAAGTTGACGATGCATTTCGGGCTTCAGCCTGTTTAGCATCTTGCCTCAGCTTTGAGACAACTTCCGCAGCAAAGCCAAATTGCGGAAGCCGTGCCCAGAGGCGACAACACATTTGCAGCACAGACTTTTGTTGGGCTATCAGCGTCTGCAGCATCTGTGGAAGACCAACGACCCCATGAAGCCAGCATCATGACAGCGTGGCGAGCATCATGACTGTTTGGTTTCTGCTCTGTGCGGCTGCCTGAACCCTGCTTTTCGAACATCATGTGAAATTTGGCCCTCGCCGCCGATCATGGGGTTCCAGCGGCCTCCCCTAGTCACTAGTCCTCCAAAGACCAGTGAGAACAGTGTAATGAAATGCAATAACTGATTGGTTAATTAACCTCATTAGCGCTTAGGTCAACTAAACATGTAGTTCAGACCGAGCCTCCATGGTTTTTTGTATACAGGACTAGAGCACCATGTAAATGGCTATCTGACCTAGACAGTTTATGCGTGCGAACTGAGCTGGATCCTTGCATGTTGAAAACGTAGTTAACACTCTCGTTACATTGGCCGATCATTAAAGTCACGCGTCTAGATTGTAAACACATTTCGGGTGGTAATTGCCCCAACTAATGCCTGTGAAAAATGTTCGACTCGTAAACTGGGCACAAGCACGATTTTTCCACCATGGAAAACTGGTCTTCGATCGAATCAGAAACTGAACACATAAGTCATCTGACAAAACGAATAACAAGACTGACTAGATTGTAGACATGAAAGTGCAGTTCTATTTGATATCATTAAACTAATTACCCCAAACTCAACTCATGCGGGTTTTTGAGAAGGACCCTCTTCAGTTTAAGCAAGCTCTAATTCTGACGTTGGAGGGCACTACAGAACGCAGCTCAACCAGTCCAAGTTCTATTTTTAAAAGCCATGCACCACCGACATGCAATGCTGTGGCAGCAATGCCAAAATGACGGAGCACAAGTAAAGGACGCAAACACTGCATCCACCCTATGTGCCAAAGTAAAAGTAGCAGGAACAAGTAGAGGTTGCCATGGTATGTACACACAGCTACCTCACCGAAACGAACATAAGAGGAACAAGGGCTGCATTACAGTATGACAAGCGCCCAAGCAGAGCTACTGGACTACAATGCAAGCACCACCCAAATCGAGCGGTGCCGAAAGCCCTCCTTTGTCAACCCGAGCACACCACGGCAGGCCCACGCCAGGGACTGTCTATCAGCCCCCTTGACACCACCGCGGCGCCCCGGGCGACCACACCAGGAGACCAAGCGAGGAAATCAGAAGGTCAAGCAATTACGCCTCCAGTTCCGCGCGCCGCCGCAGGGCAGCGCGGGCACGGAAGGAGCGCACGACGACACTAAGCTCTTGAAGGAGCGAATCGTGCAGGGGGCCTGGCTCCGTCCCAGTGCGGGCAGCAACTGCCCCNTCCGCGCGCCGCCGCAGGGCAGCGCGGGCACGGAAGGAGCGCACGACGACACTAAGCTCTTGAAGGAGCGAATCGTGCAGGGGGCCTGGCTCCGTCCCAGTGCGGGCAGCAACTGCCCCAGCAATCTGCTTGAGGACGCGGCTGGCTCCAGCTTCCCAATGCCCGGTCGTTTCGACAACTAGAGGCACGAACTGGACGCCCTGCTCTGCGCATGCCGCTGCCGTGCCAAGATGGTCCTCCTTGTGACGGGCATAGGCCTCCGCCGCGGCTCCAGCCTGCATGCTGGCCTGAGCAAGGGTCGCCTGACGCTGCGGCGCCGTGACGGCGAAGTCAAATGCAACAGGTGACCCAAGCCAGGCAGGCAGGTACAAGTCCGCGGGGCGACGCCCTGCAGCCCTCATGTCCTCCGGGGACTGCGGCAGCAACAGACCTGGGCNCGTGACGGCGAAGTCAAATGCAACAGGTGACCCAAGCCAGGCAGGCAGGTACAAGTCCGCGGGGCGACGCCCTGCAGCCCTCATGTCCTCCGGGGACTGCGGCAGCAACAGACCTGGGCGCTCACGTTCAGGATGGAGGGCGGCTCGTTGTGCCCAGGTAAATACAGTATCATGAATGGCGTGGTGCCTCAGAGTGCGCTCGCCCCCGGCGACGCAGCTGGCAGCATGATGGCTGAAGCGGTCTAAAAAAGCATCACATCTAGGACACCAAGTGTCTTCGGCCGCGTCCGGCAGTCCGAGACGGAAACGAAGCTCTGCCACGAAGCTTGCTGTCTCCATCCGGGTGCGTCCAGAGGGCAAAGCAGCCAGGAAAGCTCTGGCCCCCAAGCCAGCTTCGGATCGGAGGACTGCTCGCTCCGATGGGGTGGCCCGTGCCAGCTGGGTGTCCCACGCAGCCTGGTCCAAAAGCTGTGAAAGTTGACGCTGCTTCAGGGCAACAGCGGCGGCGACAGTGAGTCGCTGAGCCTGAGGCAGTTGGGCATTGAAGGCTTCCAAGGCCGCCAACACCTCGAGCGAGGCCAGCACCTCTGCAGAATTGAACTGAGGGTCCAGCTCGCGGCATCCTGCCAGACTGGCACCAAGTGACGACAAGTAGGCCGCAGGGGCATGGCGAGCAGAGGACCGGAGCTCCAACCCAGCATGGGCGAACCCACAAGAAGCCTGAGACCACTGTTGCTCCGTCAGATGAAGACCAGTCATGCCCAAAAGCTGTAAACGCCGCTGCCTGAGCAACCGGCGGGGCACATCGCATGCTATGGACCATGCGGCAAAATCCTGCACATGCGCGGAGAAGGCGTAAACCCACCTGAGGGTCTTCCATCTCAGCCAAAACGTCCAAAAGAGCTGCGGCCTTGCCACCTCTGGCCTTGGTGTGGGCGTCGACAAAAGGCTCCGAGCCAACCGGCGCTCCAAGAAACTGAAACTGCCGCAAGACTCTGCTGGAGCCATCAGCCTGTCTGAGTAGAGCAGAAGGGAAATGCATCAGGAGAGAAGCGTCCGTCACAGAGCCCAAAGCCACCACTTCACACTTGGAGAGGTTGAGGGTCAGCCCGACAGCGCAGGCCTTGCGTTGGACAAGGGCGAGAGCGGTGCTGACTGCATGCAGCGAGCCGGCAACGACACCATCGTCCAAATATTGCAAAGCCAAATCACTGCTCCCTGCCCGAAGCTCCATCGCCAAGGGTTGTATGGCTGCCGAAAAAAGCAATGGCCCCAGGGGGTCTCCCTGTTGAACGCCGGAGCGAGAGAGCACAGCTCGATCACCAAACTGCAGCCGGGAGGGTGCCCGGTAGCACCAAGTAGCCCAGCGAGCGAGTGCAGGGAAGTGGGTGCGGGATTGGGACAATACAACCTCCCTGCTAATACAATTAAAAGCATTGCTGAAATCAAGCTTAAGGAGCACCTTGTCAGAGGCCGTGGCGTGGCGTTGCATCCAAGCGCGCACACAGTGGACCGCCTTCTCAGCACCGCCTGGCACCGCCACACCAACCTGAGCAGGCCAGAAGTAGGCCCGGGCATCCTCCCGAACAACGGCCATCAAGCATTTGCCTGTCAATCTCCTCAGAATTTCACCGACTGCGATTGGTCGCACGCCACCAGCTGGTTTTGGCAAAGCGACCAAGCCCGCACCAGCCAGAACGGGGGCAACATCATCGGGGGCTCGTCCTTGGGCGAGAAGGTTGACGACCGCAGCCAGCTGGGCTACCACCTGGTCAGCACTCCCAGCCACACATGCTTCTCGCAAGTGCTGCACACGAAGGCCCGTTGGGCCAGGGGCCGCGTCTGGCGGGAACTCTCTGAGGCAGCGGGCAACCAACTCGTCGGCCAATTCCGGGGCCAGGGGCAGGTCCTGCATGCTGGGTGTTGCAGGCGGGGGCGCCGGATGCAGGGACTCCAATGCACGCACAGTCTCATGCGATTGCGGAAGAAGTCCCTCAGAAAGCAGTGCCGCGCAAGCCTTCCTGTCGAAGCCCTCGCGCCCAAGAGCCGTAGCCCGTTCACGCTTCTCCGCAGCGGACGCTGCCCCCGAACCACGCGCACGTGGCAGAGAGCGCGAGTCCCACAACTGAGCGCGCTCACCCTGCTGCCAGCGTTGCAGGCGGTCAAGCGTGAAGGCCGCCGCTGCCTTGAGGTGTTTGCGTCCCCGGCGAGGCGGTGGGCAAAGCACAGCTTGCGGAAGCATGAGGAGCTCAACCCAGGAGCGAAGATCATTGCGATGTGCCACTGCTGCCAGAGCGCGGGTAAGGGCCTGACACCAACTGTGGCCGGCAGCAGCCGGTACATGACGCAGAGTAGGCGTTCGGGCCGACTGGACATCGACCAGGCTGGGCAGCTGTTCGCCACCCGCTCCGGCGTGGTCAGACGAAGCTGCAGGAACATCCGCAGCGGCCCTATACTCAGGGCGGCAAGTGGGATGGACGCCTCGCTGCTCGGAGACGCACAAGCCACAAACCAAGCAGCGAGTTTTGCCACGTTCACGAAGCCAACGCTCAGGAACTTCCCCTTCCAGAGACCCGCTCAGATGCGCATTAATGTGATTCTGCAGCATGGTAGCCTCGCTGACCCAGCCCCTGTGCCTTTCGAGGGTCAGAGCAGGGGCACGAAGGCACAGGGCAGAACACTCGAGCTGCAGGCGCAGCGGCAGCAGCATCCACTTCCATTCCCGGGCTGCGAGGCCGACGGCGAGGACGCTCCCCTCCGAGGGGTGTGCCGGGCGCAACCGGTCCAGGGTTGTCCGCCTCGCCAAACCGGACACCACAGTCGGGACGTCCAGACCAATGCAGATTCCGTGCACTAGATCGTCGTGTCCAGCACACCACCTTGCGTCGAAAGAGCTGTCGATGCCGCCTGCGCTTCAAAGACGGGCGAGGTGCTGCCCCGAAGCCAGCCAGGGGGCTCCAAAGTGGCCCCTCACCCCCCGAGGACCAGGCCAAATTGAGGACATGGGTCCGATGGCGGCGCTGCCAGCGATCCAAAGTGCGAGGAAGAGCGGCAGCGGCCGGCGCAACCCCGGCGTCGTGCCCGACGGAGGCCCACCACCCCACGGAGAGGGCGAGCAGGAAGCTCATGCCATCATGCGGCGGATAGGAAAGAAAGAAAGAACTAGAGCTTGCTGCCCATGGATCATGAGCAGGAAGCAACTCGACACTAAAGTTCACAACTTCCCTTGAGCCAAAATGGCTACGGCCATGCTCAAATCGAAACTAGTCCAATTAACATGAGCAAACCTGCGTTCAGAGTGTTGAATTGATCACATGTTGATACCTTGCGTTGTAACCATGTACTGAATCCTTAAAGAGGAAACAGAGCAGAATGTGATACCTGCTGAAGCATTCAGAAAAACTTCCGAGCCGATGCAGCAGATTAGGGATTGACCACTTACTTGTCATCCTTGTTCACTCCTAAACGTGGGTTCATGGAGGGGTGCACTTATACAGATACATATACATATACAATATGCATATACCTATACATACACATATACATTACATTTACATACACATATACGTATATGTATATGTATGTGTAAAGATATACACATAGTTATCTGTTGATGTTTTGTCTGCGTTGCGTGAAAAAAACACACAAATATATATACATACATATATACATATATACATATATACATATATACATATATACATATATACATATATACATATATATACATATATACATATATACATACATACATACATATATACATATATACATATATACATATATACATATATACATATATACATATATATATATATATATATTATATATACATACGTATGTCTGCATACCTACATGCTTGCAGATAGCTTCGCATTAAGGAGATCCATGGCCGAACAGAGAAGCAGACAGGCATCCTCTCACAACAAACATTTTGCTCAAGAAGGGCAGCTTTGGAATACGATCGTGACTCAATCCCAACAGTCCCCCTGCCTGCTTCCCCGTCCATGTCGGGAGGAGGCTCTTGCAAGCCTTTCGATAGAGGATGCGGTAATCAATACAGAGGATTTCACAAGACATCAAAGTGCCAACGTGACCGAAGTATTGCTGAACCCTCCGAGCGAAGAACTGTCTATTTCCATTTCCGGCGGTGCTGAAACACCTGGCAAAGTCGGGCAGATCTGCGCCGCGTTGTATCTTTCGCGAAACATATCGGTCGGAGTGGGAGCTCTGTCTGAACCCTATATAAATCCCTGATCGCTCGGAAATGTTTCCAGCAGGCTCAGCCACACCAAGGGTTCCAGAATCTGCCCTGGGTTCATCTAGTGCAACGCCCAGTTATAGACTGAATGCCCGAAGCCGGAGAGCGCACAGAAGCAGAGAAGCACCATGGCAGCAACAATGTCTGAAAACAAGTTTATCTTGATGCATCCTTCGTCGCATTTCGTGATCAATACCTCCGTTTTGACTTGACTCCTGAAAGGATTTCCGCATCTGTAGATATATTTATATAATTATATTGGTACACAAACTCTTACCTTCGTGCAATCTGCATGAAAGCCTGCGCGATCCTAGCGTTGCTGTGTATACAAGGCTAATGCTGCTGAGCCACCCCAAGCTTCCTGAGGCGGCGCTGTACCTCAGTAGCTGTACAAATTCCACCCGCTCTTGCGAGAATACCCGATACCTCTCCCTCCACTCTGACAAGGCTAAGGAAGTTTTTCCACACATAGATTCTGCCCAGGTGCTGGCCGCGGAAGGAGATCCTTGAAGATTTGCATTTCCACTATGGCAGGACCTCGATGGATAAAACAAGCACGGAAAGTCTGCAGACTTGGAGGCATCCTGGTGCCTGAACAAGCTCAAGAACCGTGCATCAACTGCTACGACAAAGCAGATCAAGCGCCAACAGACTGAAAGTACAGGTCCTCAGAGAGACTTGGGCTGCCCGGCAGGAGTCTTGAAGCTAACCGTGGCGGAGTCTGTGGCCACTGACCAAGAAAGTTTCGCGGACGGCCCGGCATCCCTGGCAAAGGAGCGTATCTGGAAAGAAAAAATGCAACTCAAGAACTCGTCATGCAAACTTCGCTCCTGATCCTGTCAGCCCCCTCTTTGACGAAGGGGACACAGGTGAACCTCAGTCTGCTTCGGGGTTAGTTGACAACATGCCCTTTCGGTCTCCGAGGCTCCGCACTCTGTCGCGAGCCGACGGAGCCCACCGACCTTGCCCGCTTCATCGCTGGAGCCTGGCCTCGACGAAGCAACGAAGCAGGTCCCAGGTCTCACCAAATCTCATCAGAACGCTCCAAAACGCTCCAAAATCCAAAAGCTTGGCGTCTTGCTCGGGCTGGCCCGACGCCAATTTTGGGTGCTGGACGCAGGCCTTCGGAGGTGAAATCGGATTAAGAACAGAGTCGTACAACGAAGCGGCTTGCCCTGGCGAATTCTGACCTTTTGGCAGCTTTGAGAAACGATCTTCTGCTGATCTTCCTGCCAGCTTGTACAAAAAACACTCAACTCGTACCCGTGGCCTGGGCTTGGAAGGCTTCGCACCTTGGCCCGCGAAAGCCGAAGTTTAGACGACACACGGGCATGTTCTCGCCACCCACAAAATGCTGTGTTGAGGCTGCCGAACTGGTGTCAATCTGCAGATGACAAGATTGAGACATTGACCAGGTGTCGCAGTCTCCTGACCGATGCTGCCAGCTGAACGAAACAAGCACAGTCACAGTCAAAACAATGACAGACCAAATCAACCGTAGAATGAACTAGCCGCAATACAAACACCTTCCTGCTCCTCCCACTCCTACCGCTCCTCCCGCCCTTACCGCTCCTCCCTCCTTCCCCTCCTCCCGCTACTGCTACTGCTACTGCCACTGAAGTGCAATCAACTTGCCGATATAAAAAAGCACAGGAAGGTTACCAACAGAAAGAACACACTGCAGTTTCCGAAACAACGGCGACAATCCCGACGACCCTCGACGGCGAAGTCAACATGAACAAACGGAAACTGGCAACCATGCTCAAGCCCATCGAAATCAATTCACAGTGGGTAACACAACGTACTCAGCAAAAAATCTCATTAGAGGCAGTTGCTGCGCCACTGCCAAGACATGTGCGACACAGTCTGCTGCCTGCGTGTTGTCATGCGCCAGTCGAATTGTCAATTCCTCCAGCGCTTTGTCAAACGGCAGGTCCAACCTGAGGCTCGGCACTGCAACTTAATCAATTTCCAGGCCGCAAACACATGCTGTCTAGTGCACCGACTGCTGTTTGACGAACTTCAATCAAACCACTCCTGCAAGACTTGAGTCCTTTCCATGGTACACCAATGCCGCAATGATTTAAATCAATCTGTGGATGCAAATCGGACGGGGCAGACACCGCAAATGTGCTCGTGGTGCGGGGCGTGACCTGATGTCGGCGGTCGGATTCCACAAACAATTCGTTTATGTGCCAACCAATCTTGGCCGCGATTGCAGAGGCGAAGCCTTGGACCTTGGTCAATGAACATGACCCAGATCAATTGGTGGGTTTGCTTGCCCTTGCAGACATCATTTTTAAAACACGATTTGTCACAGACCTACTCTTCCGCGTTCGGCCACTTTGGGACATTACCAGCAACGAAAAACTTGAATACTTCGAAAAATTTTCGGCACATCAACGAAACTCGCAGGTCGTAGGTCGTAGGGATTTGGGCTCAAGGATTTGGTTTGCTTCTTTGGCCGTGTCAACCCTTCCATCGGCCGATGTTCCAACATCGAATCAAGTTTTTCCACGTCTTGAAACATGAAACTGTAAGAACTACCGTGCAATCGAAGCACGCCGCCGGAGGGGGTGGCAAAGTCAAGCATTGCATGAGTGTCCGCAACTCTTCTTGGCAGCGCAACATGGCTCTCCATGTATACAGGTAGTAATCCAAACTACGGTCCCTTTCTGGGTACCCTACTTCGTAAAATAATAATGACCCAAAAAGGAACCCTAATTTTGACAACCACCCATACTAAAAACACACTCAAGCGCCGAAGCTTGGCTGCAGGTAATGTTGTGCAATGCGTGCCAAATGGTTAGTTACCCCTCCTGGTGGAACTTGTGCAAAATAATCCATGCTTATCGTTTAACCGGATGCATGTGCGAGCAACATCCAAGCAACTTTAGCCGAATGCATCCTACGTGTTGCCACAAAGACACGCAAGGAAAACAGCGCATCGTCGTTTTGGGGTGCATGCCATTGCATGCAAAGTAGACATATACCAATAAAATCCACCTAAATGTGCACATATCTATTTAGTTGTGAAATTTTTTAACCGCTGATACATACGAAAAGCAACAAAGCACAAGACAGCCGAGGCCAACCAGAGGCAAAGTGGCGAAGGCATCGATACAAAGTTCAAGCAATCTGGCTCCGAAGTGCCGAACTCCCGCCGAACATCAGAACTGCGCGGAACAGTTCTACTCTGGGCCGTTGTCATACAGCAGGAACATGCCCCATAGGACACGATTAAACAGAGGAATCTTTTTGCAAAAACGAGACAGCTTCCACTTGCAGGCAACAAACTATGGAATTTGCAATTGCAAAAAAAACAATCTTAGTACGAAATTCTTATTCGCATTATAAATCACAAACGCACACAGCTCGCACTACACCCGCTCCCTTCTTTTAGGACGTGGCGGTACCCGGAGTCGTAGTTCAAAAGCAGGCTTTAAGCCCACACTGCAAAAGAAGTTGTCCAGCAAGTAAAGTTTGTCCAGCAAGATTTCCCGCAGNCGTGGCGGTACCCGGAGTCGTAGTTCAAAAGCAGGCTTTAAGCCCACACTGCAAAAGAAGTTGTCCAGCAAGTAAAGTTTGTCCAGCAAGATTTCCCGCAGGCGAAGTGCTCACGAAGCCCCCCATGTTGTAAAAGGGTGGGACGGTGGGACAAAAAATTCAGTCCTGCAAGCAAACGGAGCTGCAAATGTAAAACATGTCAAGCAACATGAGGCACATGTGAAAACTTGACATGTAATCCCGCAAGAGCAAAAACAAAAGAGGCGTTTGTCGGAAAATAAAAATTTCCTTGATTCATATTATGGAATAAGGCACTATCCCTTTTCCAAAGGGAGTTGGTGCTTATTCGCATTATAAATCACAAACGCACACAGCTCGCACTACACTCGCTCCCTTCTTTTAGGACGTGGCCCATGGGCCTCAGCATCAAGTTTTCGTCCGAAATTCGGGTGTGAGCAAAAGAAGTTGTCCAGCAAGTAAAGTTTGTCCAGCAAGATTTCCCGCAGGCGAAGTGCTCACGAAGCGCCCGGACAAAGCACGGAGACTGCTATGCAAGGATTTCCGGGGACCACCGAACCCTGGATGAGGCATCCAGTCTATCAAGCTTCATGCGCGATGGCTCGTCAGCAGGATTTGAAGCACTTGGCACGCGCTCAAACCAAATGTTCAAGTCAAGAGCAGCTTCAAGATTGCAGAGCTCAGCGAGCTGAGCCGTGACAAGAGGAGAGTCCGACTTGCACGCAATCAAAGCTGCCAGAGCCGCTTCATTGTCACAAAAGAGCACAATGTCTGCCGAATGTAAAGAAGTGCAAAGTCTGCAAACGCCTTGGACGGCTGCGCACACCTCCATCTCGTAGATGAAACCTTCCTTTCCATCAGGATTGATGGTTTCAAGAAGACTTGCACTAACTATCTCTGCAAACCAATTTATGACAAGCTGCGAAGTATTAAAAAGAATCCCTCCTAAACCCGAGACACCACCTTCAAGCGAGGCATCGGTATACAAATGATAGCACATGCGCTTAGCAGTGGTCACGCTGCGCGGCTCATCAAGTACAACACGATCTCGCAAGTAAAGGAGTGCTTCAAGAAGGTCACCGCTCACCTTGACAAAACTTGCACGCTTGCATGCCTTTGCCAGGGCCCTCATCCTCAGGTTGGCTCCTCGCCCAAAGATTTGTCCCTCGGCAAAATTGAGACGCCCGCGCAGACTCTCAAAGTCACGCGCCTGAGCTCCCCCACTCTGGATGATATTTGTGATGAAGTCACTCAAGCTCTTCTTCCTAGCCTCGGTGTTGCAAACTTTCACAAGGCCCAGCCTGCACTCAGCCATATCAATCTCAACACCAAGAGCACGAGCCACTGTCGAAAAACCAGCATCTTTCTCGGCAGAAGTCTCCCATCCCATGAGACAGAAGAAGGCGTTTTGCAAGAGGTCAAGGTGTTTTGGATTCAAGCGCTGAGCAAACCAAGACGAAATCATCAAAGTAAACCGTCCAATGAAACCAGAAAACCTTAACCCCTAGCCACCACAAGGCAAGTGAGGTACGGCAGAAGCCCATCACAGAAGGTTTCGCCGCGAAAGGCAAAACCAAGCACTGGTAAATCTCTGGCTCACCGGTGCTTGGGTTGAAGACGCATATGTAGGAATCGCGAAGGGCGTTGTCTGAAAGAGGCAATTGCTTGTATGCTTTTCTCAGATCAACAGTCCTCGCAAGAAGATGCGTATCCTTCCCAAGACGCCAAAGGCACCTAAGGCGGTAAACAAGTGCAGCAACAACCAGGTCCACGCCGTGGGGCATGATCGTCTCGCTGCCACTGTTTGTCATGTTCGCAAGACTGGCAGTAAAATTATCGATGGACCGCACTTTAGTGATTGTACCCTTAGCAGCATCAGAAGAAGTCTGGGTCACACCGAACCTAGGGGTCAGAGCAGAGTCACAAGGAATGTCCCCTAACTTGTAGGGCCCTTGCATCCAGCCCTTGGCACACTCCTCCTGAGTAAGCTTGTAAATCTCTTCCAAGACGGCCTTCGATTCATTTTTCCTGCCAGAGTCCGCCACTGCTGCCCAAGTCGCCTTCTGATTCAAGTGAGCCACCTGCCGAAGCTCATCGATGCCCACAGATGCAACAACAGTTTTCGCCGGCATGACACTCGAACGCGGCATGGTTCCCAGGAGCTCGAAGCCGTCTGCAATGTCTTTGCAAATCTGTTGATCGCCATAACCAGAAGCACTAAAAAGCGACATGGACTTAGAACCCAAGATACGGCGGCACCTATCATTCATTGGCAAGTCCTCTCCTAGATCTCGGAGTTCCTTGGCACGGAGAACCCAATGACGCATACTTTCCGTCCTAGATTTAACAAGGTCGACAGGAGAAGAATTCACCTGGTAGTCAATGGATTCTTTAAGCTCAACAGGAATACATTGAAGCAGATCACGCGGGTGCCTGGCATGGCTCGCTTTCTGCACAAACTGCTCAGGAGTCCAGGGAACTCCAAAGGTTCTTTCTTCACCAGACACTTAAACTAGGGGAGACAGGGACGGCACTAGGGACACCCAAACCCGAAGGGGAAGGACCAGCTAAAGAACCCAAAGGCAAGGCGGCTGGGGCAACAGCCCCCAAGACATGCACTGTGCGCGGGTGATGCTGCAGCATAGACTGGCACGACCTGAGCAGATGCTGACGCGGATGCTGAAGCACTAGATGGAAGAACCTCTGTAAGCGCGACAGGGCCCAAAGCAGCAGGTGCAAGTAGGAGATGCACTGTGTGCGGGCACAGGTGACACTTTGACTGGCACGACTTAGCAGATGCTGAAGCAGATGCTGACGCACAAGTTGGAAGGACCTCAGTAGGTGCAGCAACCCTGAGCGGAAAAGTTCGAACGCACTTGGACACGAAGGCGGCAGCGAACAGTTGCACGAGCAGCAAGGGAGGGCGCGACCGGTTGCGACGAAAGGTCGCGCGGCAAGGGCAAGGCTCCAAGCTCCACAAGTTGCTCGGAGACCGACAAACCCACAATTTTGCAAAGAAAAGGCGACCTGCGAGCCTCAGCACCATAGGCAAAAGACGCGAGACGGTTCTGATGCAGTGGAACGGAAATTTTCTTACGGCTGCAGAAACAATCAACGATCACCTTGACAATGCCTTCGCGAGCCAGTTGAAGGGTCAGAGAGTGAGGCTTCGGATGGCTCCAGGTCTTCTTCGAATACGTCTGGTTCTTCCGATGATCAGGACGAAGCGTTGGTGAATTGACACTCAAAGGTTCCACAAGCGTCCGAAGGACCGAAGGCCACCATGGGTGCCACAAGGCGGGGAAAGGAGGCACAAGCAACGTTGGGTTGGGAGCTTGCCTTCTTAAGGGCCGTGTTGACTCCAAATAATTCAAAGGTTTGCAGCCTCGCACTGCACTTCCGCAGTGCTGACAGACGTCCGTGTGTAGGATAAGGGGAACTTATGAACCAATTAATTTTGCCGCTATTTTGCACTTCTCGCGCACCCCCGCAGCGGCTGGAGTGTCCCCCCACCCGGCAAGAAATCGCCTTGCGCGAATCCCGCAGTTTTTTGCGTTTTCGTGCACCCCCCAATCGGCTGGAGTGCCCCCCCACCCGGCCCGAAATCGCCTTGCGCGAATTCCGCCGTTTTTGTGTCCAGCGCGCAGCCGCCCTGCAGCCGCCCCGCAGCCGCCCCGCAGC
>BGNK01001740.1:65931-123953 GCA_003297005.1 Symbiodinium sp. clade A Y106 | reverse complement strand
CTCTCTCTCTCTCTCTGTCTCTCCCTTTGCCTTGCTTGGGGCTTGGGGCGGGAGCAGCCCCACTCGCTCTCTTGCTTGCTTGCTTGCTCAGGGGTCTAGGGCCACTCGCTCGCTCTCTCTCTCTCTGTCTCTCCCTTTGCCTTGCTTGGGGCATGGGGCGGGGGCAGTCCCCCCTCAGTTTCTCTGTGTCTAGCTCCTCTCTTGCCCTCGTTCACTTCTAGTTCGGCAAGGTCCTCCAACTTTGCAAGCAAGCCGCAACAGACTCTCCAAACACGATGATGTTGAGAAGAGGGTCGACTTGCAGATGAGCATACGTGGCAAGGGTAGCCTGAAGGCTTCTGGCTGCTTTGACCAACTGACGACTTGAAGTGCAAGTTCGAAATCTCTGAACGCAGTTTAGGCGCCACGGGATCTACTGCCGAGATCAGCGCTGCATAGGTGAACGCCGTGCGTGCCTGCGCTAGTTACGAAACAAAACCGGCATGCGCATACCTGTATGTATGCATGTATGCTTAGATAGATAGATAGATAGATAGATAGATGGATAGATAGATAATTAGATCATCAGATACATAGATAGATAAATAGACACATACATAGATAGATAGAAACGCTTCGTCCAGTGTTTATCTGTTTTATCATGAAGGGTTTGCTGGAAGGAACGCACGTCAAACAAGAACAAGACCAACGAATCACGTCCTGAATGGCCTTCGTTGGAAGAACAAGCGTGAAGACAACGCCCATGACAATACCCCATTGTGCGCAAACAACAGACGGGGGCGGTTCGACAGCACCAGATTTTCTGACCTTCTGAGGCGGTCGCTAAATTAGTTCGTTGCTACTTGTTAGAATCATAGCACAAGGGTGCAGCGCGCACGGGACGAGGATTCGCTTTCAGAAGCCCGAGTAGTTCATGAGTGGGGCATACAAGAAATACGACTTTGGAGTATGGTAGGGCTTATACTCAGGATGCTGGCAAGGCGGACCAAAAACTCTTCCAACATGACTTTACGGACTTGCGGGTATTCAAAACTGACCATGGTCAAGATGACAGGGGGAGGGTTCAGAACAGGTTGAAAGAGACGGCCGAAGACTTTGATACAAGTATGTGGTTTCAATTAGCAGCTATCGGCAATCGTCCAAGCACTCATTCTACAATTCACAGGAGCTTCAGCAACGACATATCTGAGAATGTGCCTTTTGCTTGCAACGGCTACTACGCCTAAAATGCAACTGATGGATTCTTGCTTGGAGTGGTCGGGACGGCGGTGGTGATGAGGGTATCTCTTGTGGTAGCTCCCATGGCGGATGACGATGATGTTTGCCGTCGCTCTTTTGCTTCTTTCGCAGTGAGTTCGCGGAGTTAGACGGTTAGCAAACAACTGTAATTTAATAACTACACACTGAAAAGACACATGCACATGTCTGGACACAAATTACTCAACGACCCGCTGATCTTCTCATATACTTACTTACTCAACTAAAGGATTCTCAATTCTTGACCGAATGTGCTACTGCTACCTTTCCCGAAGAACGAGCAGACGACCTCTTACCATCGAAGCTTCATGCAACAAAGCTGCACTGCAAATCCCATGAATGTGGCAGGTTGAGAGAATGAGGCTTCCAACCACTACCATCGAGATCAGCGTGCCAAGCACTGCAAACGTCAGAATAGTAAGCCTTAGCAGTCTACGCTTTGGGATAGCTCTGCACAGGTCAACACACCCCAAAAAGGCTCGTGGTTCATTCAAGTCTCAGCTGGTTGATAAAGTCCCGGTGCATCATGGACCAACCAGCCTCGAAAATGATCACTGGCAGCAGGAAAAGGTTCAAGAAGGTAGCCATCACCAAGCCCTCCGTCTCGACGTCGACACTTCCCATTGCCCAACAAAGTACAGACCCATCTGTCGGCAGAGCCAGGCCCAGCAGGAAACCAATTAGGATGATAACGCTCGATTCGCTGATGATGCTTACCTGGGACACAACGTGATTCATTAAAGAGGGGGTCCCAGTTGCTCACCTCAGAATGAGCCAATCCGACTGCAGTCGCAAACAAACACCTGCAAGCTGGGAAGACTGGAGAAGAGAGGAGGGTGGTGACTCGATTAGTAGGGTCTAGGGTTTAGGGTTTACGCTCTCGCAACTCGACTTTAGGGTTCAGGGTTTAGGGAGGCCCTAGGCCTCGCAGACGTGGAGGAAGTTGCCCACCAGCAGCGCCAGCATCACGGATGCAGAGCAGCAAACCATCATACCACTCCATTCGTGTACGATCCCTTCGGTGCCCTCTTCTTTCACGGCATCCTGCAGCTGCGTGCAGCTGCGTTTTTGCTTGTCTGTACCTGACTACTTGAGAAACAGACTACAGCCGACCCTTGTCCTCGATCGTCCTGAACTTTTCTGTATCCGACTCTTCCCAGACATTCGCTATGCCTATAGCAGGGCACGGAATCATGCACTTCGTGCTCAAAAACGCACTGCCCACACACAGGCTTGCAGCTGACCAACCCAAGCTGCAGGCGCCTGCGCCCAGTTGCAGAACTAACCCGACGACTAAAGCCAGCCGCAGCCGCGGCAGCGACATGGCTGGACTTTACACGTCTGGCTGAATCAAAAGCAGTAATCACATTCTTCTTGGCGTGCCGGACTTTTTGACATAACATGGGCTACTTGTTCCATCGGACCTTCCACCATGTCGACCTCATATCGGTGCTTCACGCTGCACAGAAAATCTCCGAATCGACTGCACCTTCCGAAATCACTTACATACTTACATCATACATCGATCACCAACATCCGCCGCCAACTCTGCCCCATGATATCAAGACGCACATTCCGCCGAGCTCGCAACTCGAGCTGCAAGTTTCTTCCGAGAAGGGGGACTAGCTGGATGTCGTCCTGATACGCAACGGAGGTGGGCAGCCTGGACCCACGTGATTGTTTTCCCCCACCTTCCGCAGCCCTTCTGTCTTCTCCAGTCCCTCTTGGAGTGCCTGCATAGCGGCATCGCTCGAATGCGCAGTGGCAGTGGCAGGAGCCCTGAAGCTTGGGTTCCTGTGCATGGAAGCTTCTCAGGGCCTCTGCCTGACGTCACACGGAAATCAGGCTGGAACATCTGCATGTCTTGATCCTTGGGGGACCCACTGAAACTTCGTAAGCAACCACCCGTAGTGTTCTTCCACGGGGCCGAAGCGCCTCGACTGAAAAAGTCAAGAGAGAGGTCTTCCGAGCTTCAACATGCATGGCCCCATGGCTACCTCTGCGCTGCGCAAGAACTGCCTCAGCCAAGTTTGTAATATCATGATGCCACAGCAGGACACCAAAGTTGCATCACGCTCTCCGGGAAGACCACTGCAGATACCGTCCATCTCCACAGCCGAAGTCCAACACCTGGTAACAGTCTGCGATAGTTCACCCATCCTTTGCACTTGCAGTTTTTGATGCTACCAACTTTCTTTTGGTCACGACCGCCCAAGCAACAGAAACAGCTGCAGCCGAGCTAGCCCGCTTGCAATGCGGGCGCGGTCGATGTGGCAGCAGCCTCTCTCGGCTCTTGCGACTGTTGGCAGAGCATTGCTCATATCCATCATGCAGCCTCAAACAGAAAGTCCTCGAAGATCTGCTGCTCAGTGGGCATTACGTCATGAACTGCCTGGCCAACGAAGTAGCACAGCTCGACTCCAACGATGCACAGGGTCTTGAGGGTGACTTGTGCATCTTTTTGACAGTCAGACTCGGCGATACCAGGCGAGGTCTGTCGACAACAGATGACTCTGACAGACAGGACGTGTACCTGCCAGTCACACTGTCAAAGCGGGCTCAGACCCAAGCCAAAAGCAAGTGACTTGTAAAGCTGCTGGTCTGATCAAGATGTATCACTTCAAGTCTTTAAAGAGGAAGATACAGGAGACAGGCTAGATTCACGATATGCTGCACTGGACGCAGCCTGCCTCGACTCCGGTTGCATCTCTCTTGGCAAATGCCTCGGTTTGTGCCTGCCGCAACTTGCAACTCCAGCTCAAGTGATAAATCACACAGGCTCATCTCGCAAACGATCCCGAAGGAAGCGCATACTCCAAACATGCTTGCTGGCGCCTTGGCATTGACTGTTTGGCTCGAGGCCTTCAGCCAAAGTGTGGCAGCTCGAAGAGACGATGACCAAGCACAGGCACACACGAAGGTGACTACCCACACCGGAGAAACGCGCTACACCGCCGGTAGCCTTTGAAATATGATATTAGGTATATTTCCCAGGCGATGTAGATTTGAGCAATGGAATCTTGTAAGACTAAAACCCGAGTGCAGAGGCATGCGACACCAGGTCTGAGAGACTGAGAGGCTCCACAGTCGAAGCCGAGGAGCCGGTGAAGTTCCAAATCGCTCGTCCCACGCTTGCACCTCGGCTCACGGGTCATTTCCCTTGGTAACGACCTCGCGGCACTGCGCAACGATGCTTACTATGCCAGCCTGCATCGCACCAGTATCTCCCAAAGCCACAAAGCTTTAAAGGCCGCGGCCTGTGCTCGAGCGGCGTCTGTCAGAATCTCCCGGGCAATCGGGAGCGACTGGGCAACAACACCGCCGAGGTAGCAGCTGCACGCAAAACACACATCGGGAGAAGGACTGGGTGTCTCACGACAGTCATCAGCAAAGTCGCACATGCAGGTGCACGGCGCTTTTCATTGCCAAACTATGGCTGGCTAGTCATCTAAAGCTGACACGCGAAGTCGCAGGCTCGAATTGTACTGTAATGCACAGCATGCCTGCAAGCCAGGACTTGGGCTTGACAGTGACGTCTCCTTTTCTGCTGGCGCTGCGATGCCGGCTCCGTGTGGCGGATCCATTGCAGGGTCCGTCAAGGCCTGCAACAAATCACGTAACCCAACGACAGCACCTGTAGAGGCTCTGCAGCACCCGGTGAACGCTCCTAATCTGCCTCTGCCTGTGTGTATGGACCCAGGCGAAGACGAAAGGTAGTTACCAACATCGGACACGAGCATCGCAAGTGGGCTGGGTCGAAGGGACATTGGCAAAGTGAGACGTCTGAGCAGGTCCACCAAAGAAGCGCGAATGTGGCTGTGATCATGGAGACATGGGAGGGTTCGTAGGTGCAGGACAGGATTTTGACAAGCGGTGCCCCATTGGCAGGCTGCCAGAGAAACTTGCTAAATCTACATCCGCCTGAACGGCACCAGTCTGAAATGCCGAGACTGGCGCGGCAAAGCCCACGCGTTCCGGGCTCTTCTGGTAAGATCAGACATTGGAGCAATGCTTTGTTGCTCTGCTGGTGGCTCAGACTGGTGAAGTCGTCGCCAAGATCCGTCAAGCAAAGCAGGCTCGCCCCAGGCTGCCTCTGAACATGCCGCTTGCGGCATGAACCCGATCCAAGCTGTTGGGGTATGCTGACTGGAACCCGCTATCACAATCGTGAGACGACTTCAAACAACAAAAATGGAAGCATGCAGTCATGGACGAACCCAGGACTCAGGACTCTCTTTGCTCCCTGGCTGCACTTGCACGTAGCTTCTCTACCCTCCCACGGAGCTTAGTCGGGCTTGCCTGGCGGCGCTGGAAGTCGCAGTGAGAATGCCTGAGGTGCCGGCCTTGGCCGCTTGGCACTTGGTGCGCACTCAACTGCAGGAGTAGGAGTAGTAGTAGGAGTAGCAGCGCAGTAGGAAGCGGGAAGTCAGGAAAGCAGGAAGGCAGGAAGGCTGGGCTGGCTAGAGGTGGCTGAATAGCTAGCTAATAGCCAACCCGCCAGCTACAGTAGTTAGCTAGGTCGGTCCCCGGCCGGTACGTTGGGCACTCGTTTATGCAACTCGCACAGCGGTCCGAGGTGCTGAGGCGGTGTGCTCGGGCTCGGGCCTCAGAGGCGAAACTTAGCTTCACGGCTTCACGTCTCTCCCGCAAAGGGGGCTGTTTTTGGGGCCGCGGCTTGGAGGGCTCTGGTGACCTCTCTGCACAGCATATTATCAAACAACGTTTCCTTCTCTCAGGCACCGGCCAGGCTGCTGGATGCCCGTGGGCGTCAAGGACCCACCAATTGGTGACCTTGCGGTCACCGCAGTGCGAGTGGCTATCTCGGCACTGAAGCAGCTGAGCTCTTAGCCAAGGCAAAGGTGGGCTGCTCGGGGATGGCCTCGACTAGGTCGGTAATGCGAAACTGGATGCATCCCCTCAACAGCACGTCTGCTGCACACTTTGGGGCCGTCACTGTCGAACATGCGCGGCAGCAGACGCCTTGCATCCAACCTAGTGCCAAACGATGCCAAACGTCTGCTCGCATGGTATCTTTGGCAGATTTTCATGTCAGGAAGTTTCTAGATGCTCAGGTTTGCTGTCACCGAAGTGCAAGCTTCGCGCATGGGCTTCTGCCATCGAGACCATGGCCGCACCAGAAACCTCAAAGCGCTGGCACTGCAGACAAAACCCCAACAGTTCACAGTTCACGACCGACCTCCGCGTCCAAAAACTTCAACAGCTTCAAGCCAGAAAGAAGCACATCCGAACGCCGAAACAATTAAATGGCTTATTTTTGAACACATGAAGTCGGCATGAGCTCGTCCGAGACCCCCGCCGCTTGGCCAGCCTCTCCAGCCGCGAGTGGCCTGCATCAACTATTTGCACTACCAGACGGGCCAAGTCCGGTACCCTTGCAGTCAACCGAACGAGCTTGCGATCGGTGCTGGAATGCTTTAAAGGCCCCTGGGGTGGTATCCAGCGTGTGTTCACAGCTCAAACGTCTGTCCAACGGCCCGGGGCCTGGGAGTCCTTGGCGAAGCTGGTGATGCCGGGAGCGCCGACGCCCTGCGAAGCGAGCAGAGGGCAGAGGCGTTTTCCTCCTATCTCCCGCGAGCAGCCTTGGCTCAACCACAAATCTCCAGTTGCCAGTGCAACTAGCGGAATTCAACGAGTTCACAAGCACCCCCTCGGCCCATCTGGCCGAAGCCGGCAGAGTTGTCTGGCGAACCCCTATAGACTATAGAGGCTATAGAGGCTAGGCGTGGGAATACAGACTAACCGAACTCGAGTAGTCCCTCCTCGAAAGTTGTCTGATTGTGACTGCGTCTACTGGGGTCCTGACCAGGAAGTTACGGAAGCGGCTGCTCCCTGCAGGCGATAAAGCTATGAGATCACTAGAAGGGTCGATCTGCAGCCTGTCCTGCTGCTGTGCTTTCCACGGCGGATCAGGCGTCGTCCAAACCCCTCCGGTCACCTGCCGCGCGAAGGATGATTGCAGCGAAGCCTTGTGGTCAACGTGCTGTCCAAAACATAAAGTATGCCACAGGGGTCCAGCTCCTCCCAATGCTCTCTGACTGTGGTCTGCTGCAGTGTTGCGGAGGGAGAAAGAGGGAGAACGAGAGAGAGCGAGAGAGAGAGAGAGCGAGAGAGACAGAGAGAGAGAGAGAGAGCGAGGGAGTGAGGGAGGGAGGGAGGGAGGGGAGACGGAGAGAGACCGCATGCAGACGTGTACATGGTCGTTTCATTACGGATCACTTCGGGAACATCACCGCCGCTGCTCCCGACGCTGTTCGTCTGGATGCCATGTATCAGCTCACGTGCGTCTATCCGGGATACCAAGCTACTGAACGCAAAAAACAGTGGCAAGGAGAAAGAAGCTTCTTCCTCAAAAGTCGGGCATGCGGACGATATCAGAAGTTTAGGACGAACTCTTTGCAGCCGGCCAGCTGTTTTACTTACCAGCCCGGGTACTAGCACTCACCTGGCATTGTCGACGCTGCTGTTTCGGCACCAATACCATCCATCACTGACTGCTGTGCGACATGGTGTGGTTTGTCATAGTCGCGTCATAGTGAGACTGCGACTGGCAGCTCTTCTCCAAATGCAGAGCTGCATGGCACTGGCTCGATGTCGTGCGTGATCATGACTAGGCTATGAGCGAGTCAATGAGTGAGACTCTGGGGCATGAGCCACTGCACTCAGCCCGTTGTGCTGGCCCAGGAGCATCGGCCTGCTTCGCTTCAGCGCTCTGAGGCTCGTGATCCCCCCCTGCTACAAAGAGTCACCGTGTCTCACCCTTCACATTGCGTAGCAAAGCAGCTCCGGAGCACGACACGTCACATGCTGGGGGGCAAACTCAACAGTGAGACCAGCAGGCGGAAGCAGCCCACGCCTGGGTCAGGCTTTTAGGGATTCCGAGGACAGACTTGGGGGCAAACACGTGTCGCTTGGCCGTTGAGGCTTCCGCCCAGCTTGCACGTCAACACCATTCGTCCTGACGCTCCAGTTCATTAGCCCTTTGATGTTTCGTGCAAGCGGCCGTGTGGGCATCTGCCGCAATTGCTCAACTGATGCCCCTCATACCTCTCGCCGGCCAACCCTTACTGCAGTGCTATTGCCGCCCGACTTTTTGTTGCATGCTCAGTCCAGTCTCAAATTCTCCACTACTGTCGAGGGGCAGCAGCATGCACAAGTTAAGCAGAAGCAACGCCAGTGGAGTTGGCAGTCTGCAGCCAGGGTGACAAGTTGCACGGTCAGTATGCATCTTCCTTAGACAGCCTACCGGCAAATTGTTGTAGGTTGCTACGAGGCTGCGTGCTGCGATGGTACCAATTTCAAGATGAGAACTGCAGCTGCGGCAACTTGATCTGTACAACATGTTGCCCGGAAGCTATCTCACCATCACCACAGACTCCAGAAGCTGCTGTATCTTCAAGTCGTTCTTGGAAATACGGGATCTACTGTTGCGGATTTTCGCCTGCTGCTCCGCAATCTTGTCATCTAATTCCGCGATCTTCTGGTAAAGCGGTTGCAAAAGATCCTCTGTCATCTTCAGCTGCTGGCCGTAGGCTTCGCTTGACTCACGGTACTCCTGCTTCCAATGGTCAAGTTCCTTCCCCATGTTGGCTATGTCCTGGTGCACCAGATCGATGGACTTGCCAAGTGGATTTGCTGCTTGACACAAGCTCTGTATGGCTTCGCCGAGCTTAACCGGATCCACTTCGACGATGGCGCTACCTGTGTCTTTCTTCCGGCGGAGCTTCATCTTGATGCCCTTGGAGCCATCATCAAACTCCTCGCGTGTTTCCTCCTCTTCCTTTTTCAGCCGTTCTCGCTCCTCTTCTTTCCGCTTCTCCGCCAGGAGGTCGCTGACCAGGGCACCGTGCTGACCTCCATCATCTGTTGGAGGCGGTGGCGGGGGTGGAGCCCCTGGTGGAGGGCCACCCGCCTCAAACATGTCTTCTTCATCCTCCGCGCCGGTGCCCTCAGCAATCACCACAGGGGCTGGCACATTGGCTGGAGCGGTGGACTGTTCCGTGGTGGTCACCTTGGAGGTAACCTTCGGAGGCTTTCTGCCGGCAGTGCGCGGCCGGCCATTGTCGGCAGCTCTCTGTTGAGCGAGCATCTCCTGGGCTCGCTGAGCGATCTCGTCTGGCCCTGAAGCAGGACCTTCTGAGAGGGCTCCAGGGGGAGCAGGTGGGGCATCCTGCAAGCCCTCATCTGCCATACCCGCTTGTGCCATGGCCGCTTGTGCCTCTTCTGCACGCCGCTCATCCTCACGGGCAGCTTCCGCGGCTGCTTCCTCTTGACGCCGCTGCTCTTCTTCCTTTGCAGCGTGCACCGAGCAATGTTTGAGCATGTTTCACTCAGCTTCATCTATAGTGCTGGAGGTCAATCGTTTACCACACACACTTCATCCGGCTTCAGTTGACCCACGTGACTCTACCTGCTACTTCCATGTTCTCGAGACCATCCGGTCATTTGCACCTCAATGCAAACATGACACCTGGCAAATCTACAGTACGAGTAGGTGCTCTGCAAAGTGCAGTCCTGCGCTCGCCGCTTCTCCTCTTCCTTGCGACGCCTGCGCTCTTCCTCCTTCCGGCGTTTTTCTTCCTTCTTCCTTTCCTCTTCGGCATCGTCTTGCGGAGGGGCTGGCGGCTCCGGGGGGGGCGGCTGCTCAGCGGCTGCCGCTGCCTCGGCCTCTTTGCGCTTTCTTTCCTCCTCCCTCTTTTTCTTCTCTGCTCGCCTTTTTCGCTCCTCCTCCTTCTTGGCCTCATCATCTGCGGGAGGTGCTGAAGGTGCTGCAGGGGCTTCCTCTGCGCCGCCACCGTCAGGTGGAGGCGGAGGGGCTCCCTCTTCCTTCGGCTTCTTCTTCTTCTCCTTTGCTGCACCGATGAGCTCGCCGCTCAGCACGCGTTGCACCGCTGCATCAGACTTCTCACCGACGCAGGTGGTGGCAGCTTGATGGAGCTTCACAAGCCACGCATTCGTCTTTTCTGGCTCCAATCCGGCTACAATCTTGCTTGCCTCGGCTGCAGAAGATAGATGCTAGACAAAACTCGTCAGCTGTGCAATATTCAACTTCCAGACTCTAGGCTACATCCTGAAACGAGGTGCGGAGACGTCAATTGATTCTCCTAGGGCGAAGCATGTCGCGCTGATTGCCTTGTTTAGGAAGTCCAGCTTTGCACCTTTCTCTTTAAGCTGCTCTGCATCGCTCTCCTCTGTATTGTAGAGCCCTTGCGCGAAACTTGTGGCTCGCGTAACTTCCATGACGAGGTCATGAAGAAACCTGCGGCAGGTCTGGACTCAGAACTAGCACTTTGCCACTCTTGTTCGTCTTGAGTCTTGATGCTCCCAGCCTGAAGGGCGGCTTCTTGAGGTACTTGTCCGCCATCTTTGGCTTGGTAATTAGAGTACCGATGGTCTGTTGAGTGGCCACGACATACTCTTCTGTCATGGCCGCCGAGCTTTCCTCCTGACAGAGTGCTTTTGACTCGACTTCGTGAAGTTCTGACGTTTCCGGCAGGTGCTGCGTCCTGATGCGGGTTGCCCGGCTCTCACAGACCGCTACTGAAAGCAGAGCTATCTACATGCCCTGCGAGCCGACTGACCGAGAAGATTTCTTGTGAATGCAGACGCCACGATTCTTTAAGCTTTGCCGAACATGAGAGAACAGTGTGGGTGTCTGCACCGGCTCTTCCACTTCAAGAGATGCTTGTTAAAAGCCTTTTTGCGTGCAGCTGCCATGTTGCAGCTTGCCACACAAAACCTTTGTAACTCCCGCGGGGCCTCCCCGACTCTGGCAGTGAAGCCTTTGAAGCAAAGCAGCCCATGCACAAAATGTGGGCTAAATGACTTCGTGCACCTCAAGTGGTGCGGTGCCAGGACTCCTCGGCGAAGTTGGAGACTCGTGGCCTGAGTTCTGACACGAATTCTGAACACCTTCGGCTCCTACCAGATGCTGTCCGGCCTCTTCGATCTTCTCTGAAGCGGCATTCCAGGGCCTGAGCCGAAGCACACCGCTGCACACGTCTTCGCTGTCACTGAGCTAGAAGCCTCTAAACGCTTCATCACGTCCGGGTCCGGATGGTGGCACCTCCGTGGAAAGACAACTCTCATCTTGGCAGTGAGCATTGCCATCTGCAACGCTGGGTGTCAAGCTGGGCATCGGGAGCCAGGCCACCCGGCAACTGCCTGCCAGGCTGCCAACTCATCTCAAAGTTTTAAACAGGCAGAGCGTGGCACGGCGTGCAACGGGATCTGCCTTGCAGCCGCAACGCCTGCAGGCCACGTGGCGCCTGCAGGGCCTGCAGGGCTGGGCCGTTCCTGAGCCCAGGCCTGGGGCCTGGGGCCTGCGGGGCCTAGCGGGTGCTCCTAGGGCCTGGGCCTGGTGGTGGCAGCGGTGGCAGCGGCGTCGCCAAGTGCCTCGACGGAGTGCGAAAGCGCCAAGTTGCAGCGCAGCGCAGGGCCCCGTTGGCATTGAGCCGCAGACGTCCAGGCATGCTGTGGAGGTGGTTGGGGAGGTGCTGGGATCCCGTAGTTTGGGTGAGTGTGACTGTGGTGAGCTTGGTGAGTTTGGTGCGGGCGATGAGTGCTGTGTGTGCTGTGAGTGCTGTGAGTGCCGTGGGTGTTGTGAGTGTTGTGAGTGTTGTGAGTGCTGAGGGTGTGGTGGCTGTGGTGGCTGTGGTGACTTGGGGGGCAGTGAGTTTGGCCATGGTGGCTGTGTCGGCCGTGGCATGCAGCCTCACGAGTAGCAGTAGCACTTTTGATGTGGTCGGAGACAGAAATCGAATCTGCCTGGCCTCTGAGATTGGTGCTGGCTCCTCGGCGTTGGATGCGGTCCTGGCGCGACGCAACCTTGGATGGCCAACTTGCTGTCATTCGGGTCTCGGATGGTCTCGGGCTGTCGGGGCTCAGAGGCTGGCTCCTGAGGGGGATAAGGCGGAAGGCCTGGCTTTCAACTCTTTCGAAGCTCTCGCCGTCAAAACCAAACCAGTCCTTAGGCCCTTGCTGGAGGACCGCACCCGCCCAGATGCATCTCCTGACGAAGCGGGACGCTGCGCAACGCGAGAACCTCGAGGATGCCTTTCTGCAAGCATCCAATTTGCAGGTCCTTCTTCGGCACTGGGCAATGAGGAGGATGGCTTCAATGCCCCTGCCCCTGGCGGCGACACAGCCCATGGATTCCTGATAAAGCTTTAAGCCATGCAATTCAACAACCTCGTCGAGGCCGTGCTTCGTCGCGCACAGAGGAAGTGGACCGCATTCGCCCCGACGAATCTCCTCAAGAAAACTGACAGCATCCAGTCCCAAACCTCGCCGTCGCCTTTCTGCAAATGCGTCCTTCGGCACCCAGCAACTCGGACGCCTCTTTCTGGTGTCGAGGTTTAGGCTCGTACACCGCCCGTAGCTGCTGTCTCTCTCCAGGCATGACTGAGAGACGTGCCGAGGTATGCGTTATCCGCGGCAAGGATTTGTGCAACGTCTGGCACTCGAAAGTTAGGGCCTGCGTGTCACCCAGCTATCGACAAAGAGAAGCAGGGCCTTCGAACAGAAACACATCGAAGCACCTGAATGGCCGTGTCCATGCGACTTTCTAACCTCTCCAGATGCTGCTGCTGCTCGAGGTGCCTGATTTCTCAGCCGGGGCACAAGGATAATTTCTCCTATGTCTCGCAGGCACCAGATGCTGGGATGCGGCTGGGCATGCGAGTCGTTGATGCTCTGACCTCGCAATGCCACAAGGCACGACACCTCCAAGCTGCTGACATTGGAAGACTCCCTGGCGGCGCGGCGCACACGTCTTTGCTCCGTCTCAGTATTCAGCACGAATACGTGCAGGGAGCCGCTGCAATGCTGCTGTTTCTGCTGATACACACCTTTTCAGGACCCGAAGGAAGCCAAGATCACTGCGCGGCAGTTCTCTGTTAGCTCACTGGCGTGTCTCGCCTCCGCAGATAAGATTTCCAACCGGTTCCAGCAATGCGCAAGAGCTCCAGCCTGTTCTGAACGTAGCTGTTGCACACCTTGCCCCAACCTGGGACGTCTTACAGTGGATCTCCACAAGGTGCTTTCTTCATGAAAACCACTACACTTTCGGACCCCGGTCTTGCAGACTGGAGCGGCCAGCCACTTGGCTCAGCGCACACCAAGGACCTCTTCGTGTCCTGCCGATCGGCGCTCTGCCTGCTATGGGGCAGCAAAACCGACACGGGTAGCTTATTTTGGGGTCCTTATAATTATAAGGATGCTACTATTTAGGGTGCTATATTAGGGGTCTCCATTTTCGGAAACTCCCAATTATCTTCAGGCAACTAATCCCAGAAGCTCAAGGCTCAGACTGTCTCTTACGTTGCTTTCTTGCACCGGGCTTTGTCGGACTGCCTCTGATTGCCTGTGTGCCTGCAGCACTGCCGTGGCACAGCAAAGCTGTCCCAGAGTTCGGTTTTGATGATATATTCAGCCTGTGCCAGAATGACATCGTAACACGGCTCTTTTTGTGGGACTGTTCGGTTACTGGGCCGTGGATGTAGATACCACCAGTAAAGTACCAGGCATCGCGGCAGGCGATACATATCCAACGGAGCCGCAGGCCTTCGCTACCTGCATCGCGCAACTCTCCTTTCTTGGAAAGGGAGGAGCCTGCTGGACACAACAACTTTGGTTGACTCTCGGAGGTAGTAGGCCTCCAGTCAGCATTCCTGTGGAGCAGGGAAGTCGGAAATCCTCAACAGACCCGAGCCCTGCACCAAAGTGCGATGTGGTACTCTGAACAGCAGAGGTCCGGAAAACTCTGAATGTGCAAGGCTACACGGCCATTCTTCCCGGTGCGGATCTCTTGCCTTCGTTCAGGTAACAGATCGATCTTCGGTCTAACCAGAGGAGATTTTGAATCCCCACATAGAATCCGTGAAACGCGGGGCTAAGCTGTTGGTCAGCTATGAGATGCAATTCGCAAATGAAGTCATGAGTGTAGTTAGGGTAGGTGTTTTGCAGATCCTTCATTTCACAAGGTTGTTCTTGCTGTTTTGATATGTGTGGGAACCTTGGTGAGGCTCGGAAATTGATCTAGCAGTCCGCGGTATCAGTCGCCTCAGGACATCCAGGAAGTTTCCTGGACAAAGTCGGCTCAAGGAATCGATCCCGGTCTGCTACCTACTTTCGTCTGCAACTAAGCCTTTCTGTCTCAAACGTTGCGAAAAATTGGCTGCACGAGCCCAACAACCGCATGCTTGATGTTGCAGCTGAGTAGCAGCGTTTTTGGGGTCTGGCCTTCATCGTCGTAGGCGTCCATCCCATTGAGCGACTTGTCAACATCTGCAACAGCAGCAGCGGCAAGTACCGCCCCTCCAATGGATGAGATACTCCATTCCCTTGGAGGACGATGTGGCAAGAATTAAGAAATGTAGCAGGCTGCACTGCACGGAAGAGAAGCATCTTGTGGCAGCTACCCACGGTTAAAACCTTACTCCAGTGACTGTGTGTACCACCACCCACATCTATTGCGACCGCTGCTGCTTCACTGCTGCTTGTAGTTCTGGTCGTGGCCGTGTACGATGCAGTTTCACACGAGGGTGGAGGCGGAAGGGCGAGGTCGTGGCGGCGGCGGCGATGGCGATGCTCGTGCTGCTCTACAAAAACATGCTCGTTCTCCTGTGCTTTTTTTGGGCGGCCCTATGCAACTCGTTCGAAAGCAACTCCGCCAAAATCTCAAAGCTGCGAGAAGACTCTGTAGGAGTGTGCTTCTAAGAGTGTTTTGCACGTTGGCAACCTCACTAGTGTACTCCAAAATTGGCGGTCTACAGCTGTCCTGTGAGCTTGTAGATATGAGTATGGGAAGGTAGGGCTGTGAGTGGCAAGCCAAAGTAATTTAGTGCACTGTTCTGTCCAATGGACTCGACGCCTGCCTGGCCTTAGGCCTGCACCTACCGCACCACCTCTGCACTGAAAAGAACTAGTAAAACAACAGTTCCGTTCGATATTGTTCGGATGGGATCGAAGAATGTGCCCGAAAAGCTTCAGCTGTGCTTTGTGGATGTGGTGTGCGAGGGGTGGCTGTGAGGTGAGTGCTCTCACCTCTTGGTTTGTGTACGTGCGAGCTGTGGGATTGAGCACCTCTGTGTAGCAGGTGCTTTTAAAGTGGAGTATTTTGCGCAGGCTCTGTGAGTGGAAAGCTTCCAGTCTGTCGTAGTCTCCTTTGGTGAGCGCTGCCGATTCCAGCCCGCACGTTACGAGCGGGATGAAGACCGCATTGTAGATGCGTAACTTCCTCTTCAGTGTGAGGTCAGCGTTGCGCCAGAACTGGTGTAGCGAGTTGAAGTGTTTGCGTGCTTTTACGACACGTGTGAGGACGTCCCTGTGTGAGGAACCGTCGCTGCTGAGGGTGACTCCGAGGTATTTGGCGTACTGCTCGATGGTGAGTGGGGTTCCGTTGGTGAAGTGGACCGTGTTGTGTGAGGTGGGGGAGCGTAGCAGTACGCACTCTTCAGGTTCAGGTGGAGGTTGCTGTGAGCCGCAACCTTCTGCAGGGTGTGTAACAGCTGCTCCGCTCTTTTTGCTGTGCCTGCTATGAGTGCTGTGTCGTCTGCGTACGCCAGTTCGTAGAAGGGCTGGTTTTGGCTGTACAGCCAAGGGAGAAACTCACCGTTCGCTGTGAGCTCCTGGTCCACTCGTGCATCACCGTACCGTGAACTATGAGGAAAAGGTATGGTGAGAGGGGGGCAGCCTTGGCGTATGCCCGCGCTTGCTTCAGCGCTGGTGCTCGCTTGCCTGCTGCTGACACTGTGAACTGCGGTGAGGTGTATATGTTTTTGATGAGTGCTGTGAGATGGTGGGACACTGTAGCACGTCAACGCTGTAAGGAGGGCGTCGAAGTGTATCTTGTCGAATGCTTTCTCCCAGTCGAGCAAGATGGTGTAAAGTGATTGCCCTGTGGCCTCCGCTCGCTCTATGAGGCGGCGGATAATGTGAATGGGCTGGGATGTCGAGCGTGTTGCTCTGAACCCGCATTGGGTTTCCCTGAGCCTGTCGTCCAGGGCTGCCTGCAGTCTGGTGTGGGTGATCTTCGCGAAAAGTTTGTATGATGTGTTCAGGAGTGAAATAGGGCAGTAGCTGGCTGGGTCTGTGAGTGGTCCTTTGCCTTTGTAGATCTCGACCACTATGGCGTGATGATGCCAATCATCTGGGATGGTGGCTGTGAGGAGGGACTGGTTGAGGACCCTTAGGAGAGCATCTTGGTTGTGCTCATTGCCAAGTTTCAGCTAGTAAGCTGTCTGGCCCAGGTGCTTTGTTGTGTGCCAGTTCCTTTCAAGGCTGCTTTGAGCTCTGCTTTGGTGATGGGTGTGAGGTCCACGGCTGCAGTCGGGTGTATGGGGGTCGGTGGGGCCTGTGTATGGAGTCGGGGGTGTCGCCCAATGGGAGTCTCGCAGGTATTCTGCGAAGGTTTGGGCCTGCGAAGGCTTGCCCTGTGAGTCCCTTATTGAGACCGGTCTGGGCTTGTAGTCTGAGCGAACTCTTTTGATCCACTTCCATTTTTGGCGTGGGTCAAGAGTGGCCTCGCTTTCAGCCAGTCGCTCCTTCAGCCATTGGGTTTTGTCTTTGCGTGCTTGTTTTCTGATGTCTTTGTGCAGCTGGGCCTCTAGATCGTATCTCTGTGAGAGGCGTGCTGCAGATCTTTGTTGTATGAGCTGCCATGTTGCTTGTGTGATCCATGGGTGCTTGGGAAAAGATGTGGTGGTGGGTATGTGGTCGTTGATGGCTTCTTTGGCTGCTGCTTGAAGTTTCTGCCATTGCTCGTGCGGTTGTGGCTCGAGCGAGAGCTGTGGGGGCTGCTGTGAGTAGTCAGTGGTTGCAGTGGTGGCGTCCATGTGTTGGTTGATGTGGTGGTTGAAGCTTTGCTTCTGCTCAGCTGTGGGGGTTCTGGTATGTCGTGGCTTGGGTGGCGTGCGCTTGGTCTCTTTGGTGCGGAGCTGTAGCTCGACTTTGACCAAGTAGTGGTTGCTGTTGAGGGAAACGCCTGGAAGTGTGTGGACGTCGTGTATGATGTTCCGCCAATCTTTGTGTATAATGGCGTAATCTAATTGCACAACGTCTCCGTTGAGCCTTTTGTGGGTGTGTCTGTTTTGGGGTGCTTTCTCCATCCAGCTCTGTGGGAGACAGTAGTCCTGTGAGGCCAGAAGGTCGCGGAACTGTCTTTGGTTGGTGTCGCCTTCTGCTGTGTCGTCGGGCTCGTCCTCTTCGGCGGTTTTGCCTGGGACGAAGTGTCGGCCCGTGGCGTGTGGGATGGCTGCGAGCTCATCGAGCGCCAGCGCATTGAAGTCCCCTACCACCAGTAGAGGGGTGCGCTCTCTGTGAGTGGAGAGCTGTGCGGTGAGGGTTTGCCAGAACTTATCCCGGCACTGCTGCTCGCGCTGGTTGCGCGGTGCGTAAATTGCTAAGATGCTGACTGGAGCCTCGACGGTGTCGATGGTGAAACGAAGGAATCTGCCGTCGATGCATGAGAGATCTGTGATGGTGGGTGCGAGGTGTGGGGCTGTGATAAACTCCCGTGAAGGTTTGCCTGGGCTGGCCTTTGCTGTCGTATTCTTCGGTGGCGCTGTGGGTGATGGTGTAGCCTTCGATCATAAACTGATCCGGCTGCTTTACGTGTGTCTCTGTGAGCGCCAGCCAGCTAAGGCGGTGTTTGCGCATGATGTCGATCAGCGTGTGTAGCTTAGCTGCTTCCAGCAATCCGGCGGTGTTCCAGAAGGCGCCTCGGAGGTGGTGCTGTGGGGGGGTCTGGACGTCGTGTTTGGTTCTGCCCTTCTTGCTGGGCTGGGCAATGTGAGTTTTGAACCAGTGTGCTCTGGTGTGCTGTCTGTCGGTGTCTGGTGTCGTGTCTGGCTTGCCATTGTTGTCTGCTCTGTGGGGCTGGCCTGGTGTCTGCTGTTGTTCTGTGGGGGCTTCCGCTTCAGCTTGAAAAGGTTCTGCAAGAACCGGCGGAATCGGTGGCATCTGTGAACCTGTGAGTGTTGCTGGCAGTTGCTGGCAATGGCGGCGCGGCGGTGTGCTGCTGTTGCCTGCTTCGCTGCCGCAAAAGCCGCCGGTGTGACAGAGTGCGGCCGGTGAGGTCGTATAAAGGCTTTTGGTGGGGCCGGTCCAAGGAGCCCGTACCTTGGGACAGCTCAGGGGAGGTGGTGGGCGTGCGGGCAGTTGCGCCTGTGGGTGGCTCTGTGGTGTATGCGCTGTTGTGCTCTGTGCGTTGTCTTGCGTCTCCGCTGCACAAGCTGCGCTTGTACTGTGAGCGCGTGTGAGGCTGATGGTGGTGTGGAGCGGTGGGTGTGTGGTCGTGGGTGTGGTGGGTGTTGGTTTGCACTTCGTCGCCGAAAGGCACATTCCTCAATCCCGAAAAATCCGAACAAAAAGCGGAACTGTGAGATCCTATATGGAAAAGGGCTTGGGGATGGCTCAGCGCACCCGGCTCACCTATGGGAGGTGTGCTTGCATGCTTCAAACTAATTCGCTCCCTTTTCTTCCTCCTGTGCGGTCGCAGCGTCGCTCTCTGTGAGAGGGGCACTGAAAATGCACTGTCTTCTGGAAGATTGGGCTCCGGTGCGCTTGCGGACACTTCAAGCCGAAAGCTTTGGGCGAGGGCGGCCTGTGAGGACTGCCGCGGCTGCTGCCTCACCTAAGTTCCTTAGCTTCTTGCTCTTGACCCACTCCTGCCACTGTGAGGAAGAGCAGCCAGAGACATCGAAGCCACGGTTAATGTGGCTGATCTTCTCGTTCTCCACCTCCTGGTCGAGCTCCTCCTGGGAGTCAAAAGGGGTGGTAGGGCTCCTTTGTGAGGTCTGGCTCCGAGGAGTGCTGCCTTTTGGTGCGCTGTGAGGCAAAGGTGACCAAGGTCTCGCCCGGCTCACTTCCGTCTCCATGGCTTGGTCGGCCGACGTGGAAGTACTGGCGGTCCAGGGTGGTCCTGTGAGACGGCCGTGAAGGAGAGCTCCCAGTAGTACTCGAACTTGAAGCGGGCTACCCAGTTCTCGATCCCACTCTCCTCGCCCTCATTGTAGCTCGGGACCGCCTTTGTGAGGAAGTGGTTCAAGCGAGCGGCGGCCACGTAGTTCTGGTTTGTCTTCTGTGAGGCGGAGGAGAAGGCCTCTTTCTCAACCTCCGTCTGTGAGATCTGCTGCTTCAGCTGGTCATACCAGACGTCACGCCAGCACTCCAAGATACGGTCCATGTGCTCCGCGGGCAGCTGGACCTCGCACTTCCAGTCGCCACTGTGCCTGTCGTTCCTGTGAGGCTGGAGGTCTTGCGGCTGTTCAGGATTCTTTCCAGCCAGGCACCCTCCTTGTCCTCCAGGATGAGAGTGTTCCATCTCGGCACCAGCGACTCCTTCATGAAGTGCGCGAAGAGGCGCTGGTAGGCGTTCATCAGGCCGTGAAGTGGAGCTCCTAGCCGGCGCTCGAACTGCGTAATGCCGGGCGACATCTTGATCGGAAGGTTCCCAGACCTTCTGTGAGGGCTGTGAGGCCTTGCTCTCTTCTCCCATGTCGTCGTCCTTTGGGTGATCGTCGCTGGCTCTCCCCGGATTGTTCTGTGAGCCGGCGCTCTGCTCCCCGGCCCCGGCCTTCTGCTCTTCCTTGGTGCCGGGGTTGTTCGGGAGGAGATCGGCGCCAGCAACTTCTTGCCATCTGTGCCTTCCATGGTCGTGGCACTCCAAGTAGCCGAGGTTGTTCTCCTTCAAGGCCTCCGCCGCTGTGAGCTCACGGTCCGCGGCTGTGGCCCATTCCGGAAAGTTTCTCACCACCAAGGTTCTCTTGGCTGCTTCGATCTGTGAGTACATCAGATCCTTCTCTGTCCAGGCCGTCCGGATCTTAAGCATGCGGACCTCGTGCTCGAGCGTGTTGATCTTCACCGCGTGGTTGACGAGCTCGGCGCCGACCTGTGAGAAGGATGCCTGCAGGGCGGGGCCCACCTTGGGCTGCAAGGCCTCCATGATCATCCTCCCTGGACACCGGCTGTGAGGAGCCTGCGTCTCCGTGCGGAACTCGGATCTCCTGATCCTGCGGGCGAGCCACTGGTGCTGCTGCGGAGAGCACCGAGGGTCCGTCGCCTGTGAGCAGGGCATCGTGCTGTGAGATGCACTGCTGCATCTCCGCCAGCTTTTCGGCTGTCTCGGCGTTCGCCGCCGTCTGGGCCGTCCCTTGCACTCTCAAAGCCTCAAAGCCAGCAGCCGCTGCTGTGAGCTGCGAGACCATTGCTTCCAGCACCTGGGATTGGTCTGCCATGGCGCCTGTGAGGGCTACAGTGAGGGAAAGGGGGCGCAAAAGTTTGAACACTCGTGAGCCAGTTCTCCTTTCCTACAGCAAAGAAATACAAAACACTTACGCTACTGGAACTTAGATGGCCGTCATGCTCGTGGTGTAATTGGTAGCAGTCGTCGTCGCAAGATGTCGCAAATCTAGTTTTAGTCGTGGTGCTGCTTGTAGGTGTGTAGGTAGCAGGAGCAATCGTAGCAGCTTTGCGTCACCCAAAAAGCCGGTGGCAGCTCCATGGGGCAACAGAAAGTGTGAGGGAAAAACGCGCTTGGCCCAATTTCGCATTTTTCCAGCGGTAACCTGATACGCCAGTGCAGCAGGAGCTATCTTTTCAAGCCCTAAGTGCTCCAGCTCACAAATGTCAATGTGGTTTGGTCATGGATGCTGTGAACTCACAATGCGTCATGGTTGGGCCCGGATGCTGCAAACTCAGAACACATTAGACCATGCATGTGTTTATCATAGCTGTGAACTCAGAACGCATTAGACCAGGCCCGTCATTATGGTGGGGCCATGGATGCTGTGAACTCACAATGCATTAAACCAGTTGTGGTTGGGCTGGGATGCCACACATAATTAGACCATGCGCGTCATTGTGGTTTGGGCCATGTTGGGCCAGGATGCTGTGAACCCACAACTCTAGGCCATGGACGCAAGTCTGGGCAAACGCCGTGGGCGGAGCCTCCCCCTCCTCTCCTCCTCCTCCTCCTGATGCCACTAGTCAACTACTTGCAACTAGCGTTGCGACAAAAACCAGTAATAGCAGCAGCTGGCATAATCCGCACAAAAATACAGTTAGCTCCACTGCACGCAGTATTGCTCGTAGCTGGCCGTGGTCCCTAGCACCGTTATACCTGCGTGAGTCGCAGCGAATCCTGCCGTGAGTATTGCAATTTCAGTTTTGACTTGGAAACTCTGAGGCACAGTCCGTTCGTCCAGAACTGGAGGCGCAACAAGTGGAGTGGTCGGGCACGAAAAGAATGCCGCAGGGGGCGGACTCGCGCATAGAGATCCTGACCTGGAGCCCGGTCGCGAGGATGTCCTTGATGCTGATGCTGGTCTTGAGCCTGGTCTGGAGCCTGGTCTGTAGCTCCGACAACGCATCCCGACTGAGGATAGAACTTTCACAAGCTGCCAAGCAACCATGCTGCAACACCTGAGGCATTGCCGAGTTGCCGGTGCCACCCTCCCGGAAATCGGCTGCAGCAGTGCTGACGCCAACGTCTTGCTGACCAGATATTCCTTGCAGAAGCGGAAGGAGATCTCCCATCGCTCGTGATAAAGTCCCAACCTGCCAACTGGCTGCAATTTACTGCTGAATTTCTCCATAACGCCGACCGCAGCTGTGAACCGCAAGGCACCTCCTGCCGCAATTGCCTCAGCTCTGCTGCCTGCTTTTCCACTACCTGCCACATGGCTGGAGTCCCAGGAAGCTCTTCGCGCAAGTCCTGCGTCTCCTGCACACAATGTCGGAGATTCCTATGCTTAGATCTCTCTGCCTATTGCCCTGCTCTCCAGCCCATGCAGGAACGATGCCTCAGCGATGGTGCTGGTTCTGGAAGCAAAGACCTGCAGCGTCTCTCTCGACAACATGTGTCGATGGTGCCGGCTGGTAGTGTTAATGCATTTGGTCGGTTGAACTGCACTTATGTACTACATGGCAGAGGCCTGTGACCGGGATTTCCGCAGCGATGATGATGCCGCAGAGTTCACCGAGTTTGCTCTCCTTCGCAGCCGAGCAACGTCATGTGACCGAAGCTACGTAACTTAAACAGATTGCATTGCCCAAGACGTGCAGTGGCATCGATGCAAGATCCTCAAAGCCGGCGAATCTTGAAAGCGTGTACCTGGGATTCAGGCAGATCGGCAGATCGGACTGCAAACGACTTGCTGAGGGCCGCCGACTGCTGCTCCTTTAACGTACGATCGTTCCCAAGTCTCTTCCATGTTCTAAGATGAGTTGTACATACATACATACATACATACCTACATGCATACGTACATACATATGTGTGTAACTATGTGCATGTGCGTGTAACTGTGCATAACTGTGCGTATGTGTATGTGCCTTATTACTTAACTTTATCTGAATGTGTCCATATCTGTATCTATACTTGTGCTTGTATGCATATTTGCATTCATGTATCATATGGTTACTTGCATCAGCAGCTGATGTTCCGTGCCACACATCCTGGCACGAAAGACGTGCCATATCACATTGTAGCTCAACTCCGTCCCCAAGGTTCAATCCGGAAGGATTCGTCAGGTCAAGCAACTCACACGGGCTGGTGGCGGCTCCTTTTGTGGTCTCCAGTCGCACGGCCAGTCGAAGTCAAACTCGAAAGTCTCATCCCAGACAGGGTCCAAGGTGGCATCCCTTGGAAGAAAATACTCTCTTTGCACGAGAAACTGAGCAGTAAATCGGCTTCCTTGGCACGTCAGCTCCTTTGGACTTGCTGAGCAAGCTTCGCAATCCGAGTGTAGTAGGTCACATCGAAGTCTTGTCCGAGCCTGGGCTTCAGGCATTCAAGTAGCAAGCATCTGGCAGAGCAGTCGAAAGCACGCACAGCCTGCGCATCAGCGTCATGGCTGCTCTAGAAACATGGACGGCAGAGGTCGGAAAAGAAAATGCGGCTTCACGATACTTCACGGGAAAGATGCAGGCTAAGTAGACCCGCCAGGCACCAAATTCATCGTTCTGAGCGTGGTAGGCACTTGCGCAAGCCCGCGAGCATATTGCATACAGTAGCATAGGCCATGTCAAACAGACAGCTTCATCATATGCTGAATTATGCATTTTCTCGCGCTTGGTGCGCCAAATACGGAAATTGAACCAGGCACAGACGTTGCTCGGAATCCAAGAAGCCTTTGGGACTCTGGTGGCTTGGGCCAGCAGCGAACCAAAGCATAAACATTTCGCTTCCCATACTTCTTCCAGTCGCTCGGTAGAAGTCCTTCGCGAAGTTGGCTCCGAAGTAAGTCTCAAAGCCCCAGACTTTCAAGAATTCAAGAACCTAGCAACAATCTAGCACGATCTCCGCACCTGGAAAAGCAAGCACCAAGAGCCCTCGAAACCGCAAACATCCCCAAAGCTCTGCCACTTCGCGTGCCCAGTCCTTCGGCCCGGCGGATCCGAACCTGACAGCGCCAGAGAGCCGAAAAAACCCTTAATTAAGGAATAGAGCTTACATCATAACATGAATCTCCTTATTGTTTAAGGTATAATCCATAATTAACGGGTATTGGGCTCTCTGGAGTGCTCATCCATAACGGGAGTATAAGTGACAGCAGCGGCAGCCGGTGATGAGGACTCATAGGCTAAAGCTCCGAAGCAGCGACCCTGGCCGAAGCGAATGCGGGGATTTGCGACAGTGTTACATCTTTTCAGCCGGGGTGCCCCGAGGATGGATCCCTTCGACGTTGGTGTTCGTCCCAACACCCGTAGGCTTGGTCACAGTGGAACCAGTAGAACAAAACGTTTCGGGGGCATTCTGAAAGCATTTCGGTTGATCAGGCGACTCAAACACCTGCCTCCCCTCGCCTCGCCCTCCCCCCCCCTCCCCGTCCCCCATCCTCCTCCTCCCTTGCAACAATGCGGAGAGCTTGTGGCGAGGATATCAGTGCCACAATGAGGACAAGCAGAAGCGCTAGGAAAGATTGAGGTGGCGTGTATGGTTCTAGGTTCTTTCTTCGCACGTGTTTGGACGGGAATGTGTTGGCGCCTACACTCATTCACTCCTCTTACTTGCTAAGTCACTTAGCTGAAAATAATTCTGGATCTGCGCCGTACATTACCCACTGCCAATGTGAATACGAGGTTTTATTATGTTTTATTGAAGAAGCCCGAATTCGAGAGATGCCCTCCCCGAGCCTCCAGAGTTCCAGAATACCTTGAAACGTCCTTCTCATCCGAAGGCGTCCAAGTGAACCCCACAACTGCCTCTCCAAGTGAGAGATCCTGGCACTGTTGACTGAAATTCTGGTTCAAACGCCCGTCATACGGGTAATTTGGGATGACGGGTATCAACAAGCTGGCAGGCTGCGAAGTCGAGAACCTGACTCCAAATACTAGGCTTACTAGGCATTTCACACGTTCCCAACAATACAACAACCCTCATCGGAAGCCCTGACGTCATTAAAGGGTATAGCACATGCTTCGACTTAGACCCCGTACTACGCCGCCAGGGATCTGCGTGCACTTTGTCCGAGCTCCTCGGAATGCCGTCATTGGAAAGGCCGAATCATTGTGCATCAAAAAGCAGAAGCCCTTCAGGCAACGCCTAGCACACATAGCATACTCCAACAGCAGAAGTAAGCAGATATGCGGGTGGGATGACTGGTTGCTTACTATCGAAGGCATAGGCCCAATGAGAGAAGTTTCTAGGCATCCCGACAAAATCGCAGCAAAACCAAAGGATAACCCGTGGCTGAAAACAGCGTTTGCTTGATCTGCGCAAGCCCAGGCTCTTTATGGGAAAGGAATCATCGCGACATTCAACAGTTTCCTGCGAGTCCAGAGGGAGAGTGCGCCACTGCACATGTCCCAGAAGTTCTGGAGGGTAACGATCAGAGTGATCGTAAATCTCGATCGTGAGGTGCGTGCGGTTTTCGATGATCTGAAGGGCGAGCTCAACGCTTCTCAGGTCCTCCTCACGGGATTGCGCCTCGAGGCGAAGCTCTTCCTTCCATTCGTGCCAAACTTCCCCAAAGGTCGTCGAGATTACGCTGATAGGCAGTGCCAAGACGAAAATGCCAACCAGCATGCTGCTCGCCCCGATCAGCTTCCCCAAGAAAGTCTCCGGAACGACATCACCGTATCCTCAGCTCAAAAGATCCAGAACACCCCCCCCCACCGCTTTACTGCGCCGGAGCCAGAACCGCAGAGAACCCTTCCGCAGCACAATAACTGAGCCAGCGGCCAACCGTGGTGAAGGTCACAAAGACCCACCAGAAGGAATGTGGAATGCTCAGGAAAGGAGTCTCAGACCTTTCACCGTTATGCCCGGTTCGCATGTAGGTCTTCATCTGGTCATCCCATTCACCGCCCTCCACAAAGTAGATCGTCGCGGCAGAGAAGCAAAGTGCCAAAGAAAAGTTGACAGCAAAAACCCAAAACATGGCAATGGACTTGTGAAAGACTCTGCCGATGATCTGCAGAACTTCAAAGGATTTACCCAGTTTTACCAGTCGAAATAGTCGCGTTAGCCGCAGAACACGCAATACCGTGAAGTTTGCAGTCGTGATCCTCAAGGACGACTCAACCACAAAGGGAACGATTACCTTGGTCAAAGGACACGCGAAACCGCAGATGCGAGGGGAAGACTTTCATCTCAGGCTTCGGGAAGTACCCAGCTAAGTCTCGAAAAGGTCGATCAGGTTCATGGGCTGAATGACAAAGCCCATGAAACGAACGAAGCGGGAAGGGCTAAAGTTGGCCTGGACGGACGACGGCTTCACGTCTTGACATCTGGCAGCCTATGGCCAGTCCCAGTAAGCATCACTAACTTTCCCGCGGGTTGCCGTCAGCAAAGACAGCTATGACATCCTCCTACATGGTCCCCACCACTGTCCGAACCTGGTTGTCTGTGACATGCTCCAAAAACTGCTCATAGTGCAAGAGTTCGGATCTCGTAAATGGCGCGGAGCACACCCTCACGATATACCTGAGATGGCATAGCTCAGTCGATCGCTGCTGTTTCTGTTGAACTTGCTGCCGCGAAGCTCCAGTGCGAAGATCCCAACACAAAATGATTCGAAGGCTTGGAACTCCCTCAGGGTAGAAGGCATCGAGACACAAAGAACAAAACGCGGGGCGACAGTCTTTGCAATGTTGAACGTCCTTCATGGCTGTTGCTTCGCTTGCGACTCAATTCAATGAGAAATCTAAATTCTGCCTATGTGTGTGTGTAGATTATAGAAAAAATATAATATATATATATATATATATATACATATACATATACATATATATATATATATCAGAAGAGGACGCTGCGGGAATCCATGGTTTTGTAGTTTTCCTTATTGGTTGCATGGTTTTCGGAAGTTCCACAGCGTTCCCTTCTGTAATACTTAATAGTTAGATTGCATTCGGCAGGCCCTGGGCACCGGGAACCAAGATTGCTCTCCAGGACTTTCTGGGCCATCTTGGTTCTTGGTTCCCGGGGGCGGGGGGGNGCCAATATTAATTCTCTCTCTCTTTCTTTCGCCAGGGCTGTGATGCAGGGGTTATTCTCTCTCTCTCTCTCTCTCTTCTTCTGCTGGGCATAGGAGGCGTGCGAAGCCCCCCGTCCGCATGGGGCCCCCATCTGTTATGGGGCTTTCGGTAGGGCGTGACGTGAGCTTGAGTCCCCCCGATGAAAGCACAGCTGTTGTATTGAACTCTACTCTCTCTCTCCCCCCCCTGTTTGGTGGTAGGGGCGGAGAGGGAGGGACCATCTATATCCCCCCCCTCCCCCCAAAGGTTGGTACCCCCTCGCCCCCCTCTGTGGCGTGGTCCTCCCGCCCGCTTGTGATTTGGTGTGGTTCGTGTTTCTGCTTGGGCTGCAGTGTGGTGTAGTTCGGGGTATGCATCTGCTTGGGGGAGTTGGTGCCATCATCATCATCATCATCACCATCCTTTCTTGGATCAACTGTCACAGGAACCAGGCCTGTCAGGAACGAGACCTCGTGACAGGCCTGCATTCTTGAATACTCTCATGTCGTGGTTGGTAAGTGTCCTGTCACAAGGATCGGGTGCGTTGGGGACGAGATTCTCGTGACAGTTGAGGTTTTGGAGCCGCCGTGGGAGAGAGTGCACACGGTCAGGGGCGGCCTACTCCCCCCAATAGTATTCCCCGGCCTCCTGGCTTCCAGCGGTCCTGGTGACAGTCGTCGTTTTCAGAAGATGGAATCGTCACCGCGAACCGGAACAAACGCACGCGAACCAAAGGGATGGAGGACGACGGAGGTGAAGGGCGTCATTGCAATTGTCTGCCGCACGACTTATGCATAGAGGGAGAACCACGTGAGAGCAGGGACGGGTGCTCCATTTGCAAGGAGAAAAGGGCAACATCCAAATCCTCGAGCATTGTAAGGAGCACCATAACGATCACCGTGCTACTAACAAACGGCTGCAATCATACCTCTGTAGAATGTAGAACAAACTGCCGCCCCACCCTAGTCTGCTAACTGCTCAGCAGCAACACACAGCATGGGAGGATGGGGAAGACCGGCGATCAACAACCCAAGCAAGACCGCAGGCTCCACGCCACAGCCGGGCTGGGGCCAACCAAGAACACCACGGCCCCAACCCACAAGCGGGAAGGGGGGGCCAGCAGCCCGGCATCATATATGTTTGCATATATACACATATATATCTATATATATACTTATTTATTTATTTTTATTTATTTATTCATTTGTTTCTATGTTTACATTTGTATGTATGTATGTGTATATATGCATGCATGCATGCATGCATGCACGCATGGAATGGCATGGCATGGCATGGCAGGGCAGGGCAGGGCAGGGCAGGGCAGGGCAGGACAGGACAGGACAGGACAGGACAGGAGGGATGGATGGATGGATGGATGGATAGATAGATGGATAGATGGATAGATGGATAGATGGATAGATGGATAGATGGATAGATGGATAGATGGATGGATGGATGGATGGATGGGTGCATGATGCATGCATGCGTATACATATGTATATATATATGTATACAGCGCAAGAAGGCCTCCTCTGCTCCGGCTCACACCCGTCGCACTGATACTCTTTCATCTCCGGCAGGGTTGCAATCATGAAGCAAACCTGCAAGGTATGTCCAGGCAGGGTACAGCGGTGCAGTTTCCTTCCTTTCCAAGGCCATTCGCAACATATGCACGCACGTGACAGGCGCCAACGAAAGCAAGCTGACGTGGTGCAGACCAGTAGTAGCGGCCAGAATACAAGAGAGCTGTATCAATAGAGGCGCGAGCATGCGTGACTGAGGGAGTGGGCCAGTGAGCACACGAGGGTGAAAGATGGTGAAAGAGTCCGTGGCATAAGCATGGGTATGCGTATGTGTCTGTGCGGGCATAATGCAGTAGCAGTATTGACATACCTTCAAATTACAGTAAAGCCTACTGGCCTACTGTTGCTCGGTTGCAAACGATTCTTCAACAACCATGCGCACATGTCTTCGGCATGATGTTCCCTCGCAGTTTCCTCAATCCTGCATGGATCTGACCTCCTCCCCGACCCACCCGAAAACTCCACGGTACTCTGATCCGATCGTGACGGCAGAAGTGCGGATCAGCTTATCTTCACAGCCACGCTGCGCACGAGAGAAAAATCAAGACATTCAGGAGGGCACCTGAGTTCTCGCGGTCACAAGGCAGAGTATGATTGACATAGCCACAGCATCCAGCCCTCAAATGCAGAAGCACCTGTTATGTACAGCTCCAATTGGGGTACGGCACTTGCCATGACACCGAGGAAAGACGATGTAGGCTCTTCCATTAACACAAAAATTCGCTCAGGAAGCGAGAGCTTGACGGAGACATCCTCGGGATGCCAAAGTGCATTTTGGGACAATGAGATTATCTGGGTTGTAGTTTTGGGGCTCTGAAAAGTATTTATGAATAGGTACCTCTATAAGAACCATAACAGGAAATTAACAAGTTGCCCAAACACCTGGTTATCGTCTTCAGCAGCACACACTAGGTGAGGACAGGTAGCAGGCACACGAGTCTATCTGAGATACGCTGGGGGCTTCCGTATGCAGTGACTGCACTAGATCAAACTACGGTCCGAGGATACGATGCGGCCTTTTGAAGGATACATTACAGCAACCTCTGTACCTGCAGCAACTCCTGGCACAGCCTGGTCGTGTGCGACCCGTTTCAAAATGCAAGACGAAGGATCGGCTTTTCGCCAGACCGTCACAAATTCATACCACCCAACCGCGCCAGAACCATCCACGTCGTACTCGTCAGCCGAGAACTCTTCAGCCTTCCAGCTACACTGCTACACGTTGTTCAGATTATCTGCTCAGAATGTCATGTTGCTGCTGCAAACACAATCGCAGGCGGGAGGTAGTGCAATGGCAGCAGCCTGCCGATCCATCTGCATCAAGCGAAAGAGTCGAACAACACTTCGTTGAAATACGCTAACAGGAACTTCCCCGTGGCTATCGCCATGTTGACCTTGGCAAAACTTGCTACTGCCCCACATGTCCAGTTGAACACAGGGATACAACGATCCAACGCCGCTAGGTGCAGCTTTGTGGCTGTACAGCCTCAGCAGCCAAGCAGGACACTCGCAACTATGATGATGATGCCTTCAATTCATGAGACCCTGCCTGGAGAAGATACGCCGGAAAAAGAATAAGTCAATCGGCACAACAGATGGTGTGATCCAGGGTAGCTCTCGCCTCGGTAAGCCCCCCCCGGGTGGGGTCACTCAAAGGGCGCTTGGTCTGCAGGTGGTCCCTTCCGTTTCGAGCTGCTACACTTAGGGGAACGTCCCTGCACACCAACTTCAGTTTTTATGCTTACACTCGGACAAGTCCAGGCAAGGTTCGAACAGGAAACTAGGCAAACTCTGTGAAGGTCAGAAGTTCGATTCACTCCCGATTACAGGACACCGAACAACCACAATACAACTCATTGCAGCGGCTCAGCAAGCAAACAGTCTGAACCCAGAATGAAAGAGTCCATATCCTGATTGCGCCAACTTCAGTGAAGGTCACAGACGTTTCAAGCTCTCTTTCCACCTCAATATAACCGAGGTGTTCCTGGCAGGGAATCAGGCAGGGTGAGGGCACCTGCCAGCTGATCTACTGTGCTGGCATGCTTACAACCTACGTGCAACTGTTCTAGGAACAACTCAAGCGGTTGGGTAAGAGCAACCTTCGGCATGTCAGGATACCACAGATCCGCCTCGCGTCATTCTTGTCCTTTCGCCGCGATGCACTGGGTGTCCTGGGAAGCAGAGGAAAACGAACTCTATGCAACAGACACGGGGCGAAGGAGCAAACTGCTGCACTAGTGCATTAATTGCGAAGACGAGTCCTGTTGACTGGCAGACCCTTCTTAACTGTAGACAGCATTCCCCATCTTTGATCTACAACAGCTGCGAGTGCGGGCAGCTATGGGCAGCTGCAAAGTCGGGCAGGCCACACGCTGGTGCCGTACTTCTCCGTTTGCCCTAAACCGTCCTAAAGCCAGGTCTGGGGCCAGACAGAGAGAAAGAACCACTTTGGAGGGACTTTCACAGGCTCTGCACTCGAATGGGAGAGCTTCGGCTGCAACATCTTTCGCTCAAATTTCTCCGGAACAAGCTGGGCAGTCAATCCAGTTGTCCGCGTGAGCAGCATCTTTCCGAGCGAAGATCAAAGCATCGCTGCCGACAAACTGAACACAAGGTAGAACCGTTCAGTGTCATGGCGACATGACATTGCAAGCCGATTCAGTCCAGTGGGGTCGTGATTGGGATGCCCTTTATCCAGTGAACAAAGCTTTTTGTCTAGGACTTCTGAGGCCGCAAGGTCACAACACAACGAGCTGTGAAGGCATGCGAGGTTCTGCTGGAAGGCTCCAAAGTTGACAGCCAGCCCTTGATGCATGCTATCCATTGCGTTTCGGAAGCGCTTTTCTCAAACACTCAAAACCAGGCCTTCTTCAAATGTCACATGAAGCACGGGAGTCTCCAAGCCATCCAAAGCATGCACCGGCAGCTCTTGGCAGAAACGCGACATGGTCCCGTTACATGCCACAGAACATTTACTCGCGGAAAAAGCACAGCAGACTCCCAGCATGTCTCCGTGCAAGAGCCCTCTCAGTACAGATAACACCGACAGAGGACCTTTATCAACCTTTGCACACACTACACCATCGCCATGCTGGATAAAAGTTGGAAGTAGCACCGGGACATGAAGGATGCGGCTAGTCGGGCTGTAATGTCCAGCGTTGAGACATCAAGTCCCTCAGTAAAACGAAATGGCTCAACATGCCGCATTCGCGGTGAGCCATGCGCATTCAGGTCCTGCCCTTCGCCAGGAGCTTCATCACGTTGCCGATTCCTTCTCAAGCCGAGGCAGTGATGTGTTTTTCGGCACTTTGGGTGAACGAAACTGTGCAAGCATATTCGCACAACCCTTCACGGCAAGAACCACGAACGGCCTCCCAGCCAGCATCAGGCTCGGCTTTCGTCGTTGCTCTCCACATGTGAGGATAGATTCGCCACATATGAAGTTTGATTAGCCGGTGAAAGGCCTGATCCTTGGGCAGATCACATTCAGCCTACTGCCGGCTTCCAAGATTTGGCATGCTGCGAAGGCCAAGCTTCTGCGGCGAGATCGTCGCCTCCGGCCAAATCTATTGCTTTTGGGTAGTCGGTCAACACGAAAGGGATGCAGAACTTGCAGCAGCAGTCTGGCAGCGCTACCAAACAACTACCTCTGCAACTCGCGCTCGTGGAGTTCATGGATTCGGCCCCCCATCCTGACACCGCGAAGGATTTGTGGGCATGGTGTGGGGTGATTTGCGGCAAATCTGCAACATGAATGGTAAAGGGTTACGGGCTAGAAATGGAGGTCAGCGGTGCTTGGCAAAAGCGAGCCTGTCTGCCACTCGCCATGCCAGGAAGGCAAAGCGGGTCATCACCTGCAGTTGCAGCTTGATACTCCTCTCGCCAGGGAGGCTGAGGGAAACGGATGCCAGCGGTGCCGCAAGTGGCGTGTGATTGTCATCCACGACCACGAGATTTTTCATGTCCTGCCGAGGCCACTGTGCAACAGTGGAGCAGTACCTGTGGGCAAGGACAACACAGTCCATGCTCTTGAAGAGCTGGTAGGCACTTTGGAGCGGGAAGCTCTCCCGAACAGTGACCTCATGTGACCATTGTTCCCCAGGTCTTTCACAGAGAGATCGGTGATTAACCTTCGAGGCTGATGAGCTCCCGGCTGGATACAAGCTGGAGCAGCGCTTCAGACTCAGCATTGCAAGAGTTGACACAGGTCCGTCAGCGTCGAGCCGAATTCCCGTGTCGCCTTTCGATTTCTACGGCCTGGCAACATGAGTCGCCTCGCTAAGGCCCACGCTCCTCAGCCGTGATTTCATCATCTTGGTCCAAGAGCTCCTAAGCTGTGGTCTCTCAGGGCATGGTTGCAGATACATATCCAGCGGATCAAGCCTCATGCGGACGCAACATGAGGCAACAAGGGCTTTCCTCCAGATCCTTCCGGTCCACCATTCCCACGACCTGAAGAAAATGATTGCGCGCTCAGAGGGCGGCTACGTTTCGATAGCTACAGACCGCCAGCAGCCATAGGAAACTACAGCGGTGATGGGTGCTCGACGACTCGCTTTGCATCGACCACTGGGAAGCCGGAGAAATTGTTGCCTGGCACTTCGATTCTCTGCTGTAACAAAGATTCGCTTCAGTCTCAAACTAACCCAAAACGGCAGATGAGCCTTTCAGGGCATCTTTGATGCCCTCCCGTCCACCGGCCAGCTTAATTTCAATCGGTTTGTTCTTCGGCATCATGTCGCGAACCTCTCAGCATTGCCCAGAAGACTTCCGCCTCCCCGGACCGTTCCCGAGTGAGCGATAATGAAGGCCCGCAGCCCATATCTGCCCACCGGTTAACATGTATCACACCCATCTGCGAGTACACGCATGCGACTGTTTGTTGGATGCCGGCGAGCATGATTCAATTTCTGTGTCCACTCGGGCATGGTCTCGCTGCTCCGCTTAAAGCTTCGGTCTTCAGACCATGACAAACCAAGCTGACGATGCGTTGCTCAGCACAGCCAAGCTCCCGGCAACAATCCCGGGTGGGAGCTGGTCCGCTTGCCACGTGTCCGGGAGATATGGTGTGGATTGGACCTCAGCAGCTACCAGTAAGGAGTGCTCAATGCTTCATGTGTCATGAGCAAAGCCATGTCTCCGATTGCAAAATGCATGACGAAGCAATAGGGGGGAAAACAATTGGTGCTCACTGTGACCCAAGCCCATCGAAATCGCGCTTCACCGCTTCCCCTCTACTTGAGTGCTGCTTTAGCCCGCGAGGGACTGAAACCACTTGGCTTCCAGCGTCAATCAATGAGTGATACAGGCCGTGGTTGATCAGATTTCCCACCAGCACGGCAAAGACCGTGGAGAAACCCACAGGGAAAATCATGACCTGAGAGTCGTTTAGCAGCAACCAGCAGCAAGTTGTTGCAAGAGCAAACTGCGCTACGACCCTAGTGCCTGTTCTTGTAACCTTAACTGCTGCTGGAAGGTTGCTGGATCGCCTGTAATCTCGACCATCATGACGGTGGTGAAGAGAGTGACCTTATGCCGGCAACCCGTAAAAACAAGCCAGAGCCAGGAGACCAAGGCAGGGACTCGCCCACTCCCTCCGAGGAAGGCTGCAGCCCCCATCAATGCGGCGATCCTGTCCAAGTACATGCGCGATCGCTTGCCCCAGCGGCCAAGCGACCACTGAGCCAAGGGCCCTGGGTCCAGGAAACCGTTCGGCTCCAAAGTCACGGGTGAGCCATCTGGGAACACACCTCAGCGCTTCAACTCTTGGCACTTGCGGTCTTCGGCCTTCTTCTGACTCTTTACCGCAGCCTCCAGATCCGAAAAGCACTGTGTACCTGGAGGGCACTGCTGCATGCGTCCCCGGTTTTGTTTTCCCTGCTCCTTGCAGCACTTGCCACTGAGCCTTCGGCGGCTGCGCCCAAGACGTTCCTGCAGATAACATAACAATAAACGTGGCGCCTCACTGCGCAGCGTCTGCACCCATGCTCAGACTGTGTGTGGACAAGCCTTGCAAAATGTTGATCAGTCCTGTCCCGGGCATTGTTGCTGATTGGATATTCAGCAGGACGACCGCCTTACTGCTGTCGTTGGTCGAAGGCATCCCACCAAGTGCTCCGCACTGGACTCCGCACATATACACAGACACAGACTCTCTCGCACTATTTCAACCTTCTCCCTGCGAGTTCAGGGCGAGGACCATCCCGGGCAAGAGGGTGCCCCGTGACTTCTTCTCTGAAGCTTAATCATTAAAAATCTTCCTTTCTTTGTTACTTTCGTTCTTTGTCTCCTGTTCCTTCTTTCTGTCGGACTTAGGGGCCACTCAGTCCAAGGGAAACAGGAGCTACCGCCCTTAAAGCAGTGCGCCCGTTCGGTGTGATACTTGATCACACATAAGAGGGTTCCTTGACGCTTCTGCCCACAGGGTCTAACTGCAGCCCCTCATGCAAGCACTTCAACCCAACTGTGCCTCTCCCTTTCTCTCACTCTCTCACTCTCTCACTCTCTTTCTACTGGGCCGTGTCACCAAGATCCGCCCAATCAGACCTCCAATCACCTTGCAAGGCAACTTTCTGCCGGGAAGTGAGCAGCACCACAGGATGTGCAATGAGCCACGGGCCATCTGTGGCATGAGCGTCCCGGACGGAATGGCGGACCTGGGTGCCCATGTAATACACGGCACTTCGGATATCCTGCGGCACTAACACACCAATCGTTTATGCGAGGTGTCTCGCTTCAGCTACAAAGTAGCCCGTCGCTTGGCGAAGCCGAGGCCAACTCCCTGCAGTGATCGCGGCCAAGACGAAGAACAGCACCTTCGTGCTCTGCACCCACACGACAGCCCACGAGGAGGCAAAGTGCCCGGCGAGAAAGGCTGCCATGGCTTCGATGGTGACCTTGGAATGCTGCGTCATGCTGACTGAGCCCACGGAGGTGCCAGAAGGCATCTTCATCTTGAGCTGAGAGTAGTAAGCTGCCCATGCTTACAGGCAGCCTGCATCTGTGTCTCCTGCCCATTTCGTAATAGAACACCAGCACCCAAACAAGGCTTCCGAGCGCTACAATTAACCAGAGCATGTTCTGGCCATCGCTGGAAATTTGCGGCTACGGGAGTGCTATGATTGGTCGCTGAACAGACGCCTGAAAGATGTTTTTGGTTTGCGTCCGGAATGGCACAGGTGAAAATCTCGGGTTCGGATTCATCGGGCGGTCAGGCGAACTTGACGGCCTTGACTGGGGGGCGAAGGGCGGTCCAAAATCAGGGATCAACCGCACCCTCTCTGCCACTCTGCCTAGCATTTGCTGCGCACAGGCTTTTCATCACAAGCAAAAGCCCGCACCAAGCATCATTAGGCTCTGACCAGGTTCGGCATCCCACGGGCAAACAGATTTTGGCCTCTGTGCTGCAATCCACAGGGAGTGGCCTGCTCTGCCTAACCTTTTCGAACTTACTTAGCCCAGGAAGTCGCAACACTGGACTCAGGTCTTCGCAGGCCGTCTTGAAAGGAACTAAGCTGAGCAAGCCCACCGAGTTGAAACCTCGGCACATGCAGAGCTGTGCACACCAAAGGGGCCGTGGCCTGGTTCTTAGATTCAAACGGTCTAGAAGAAACATCCAGGGGGCCTGGCTGGAATGTTCGTCGGGAGACTCTGAAAGGCCGGATGTCTCCTGGCCCTTCTTCAGGCTCGGAGCAAACTCTCCGAGGTCAATCGGACAGGAGGCGTTGCCAGGCACCTGCTCTGCAACCCGAGCATCGCTTCAGCATGTGACCGAACATTCTCACTGCAATTTCCCTGAGGTATGGACGGAAAAACTCCCTGCTTTCAAATCGTCCAAGCTGCTAAAACTGCAGCAATAGTCCTGACTGAGGAGAGGCCCAAAGCTTGGGCAGACTATTGCTTAGTTGGTCATGTGTGAGACGCCTGCCTGGAAATCTGTGAGCTTCTGCATGTCCGGAGTAGTCACCTGATTATCGAAAGGAATGCCGACGACCGAGCGACAAACAACAGGATAAACAGCAGCAGCAAAAACATGAGGCTTCCGAGCATAATTGGTTTTGCTCTCTGCATCCTATACCACCAGCACCACCACCATCCCCGCCTCCTCCTGCTAGTGCAGCTCCTGCTGCTCCTGCTGCTCCTACTGCTCCTACTGCTCCTGCTGCTCCTGCTGCTCCTGCTGCTCCTGCTGCTGCTGCTGCTCCTGCTGCTCCTGCTCCTGCTCCTGCTGTCGCTCCTGCTGCTCCTGCTGCTCCTGCTGCTGCTGTCGCTCCTGCTGCTCCTGCTGCTCCTGCTGCTCCTGCTGCTGCTGCTCCTGCTCCTGCTGTCGCTCCTGCTGCTCCTGCTGCTGCTGCTGCTCTGCTACACGAAGCCGACCGAAAACCACTGTTGCTCCTACACTTTTTTGCTGTTGTATGCGACACGTGCTTCATGATCAACATTGCCATTGCAATCTCGGCACAAAACAACTTCAAGGCTAGGGCGTCGAGCCGAGAGCTTGCCGCATGCACCGTTGGTTTTGATACATGTTGATCATGCTCATGCGCGTGTGCATGCAACACAAATCAATGAACACAAGGCGACATGACAGGAGCAAAGAGAGAGGACTTCGACAGGCCTTCATGAAGACGAACAAAGGGCCACTAGTATCACTGTATCCACAGTATCTAGTTCCACGTCCTGCTTCTCACTCTCAAAGGCACTGATCTGTTTTGTCCATAGCCCAGGCAGCCCACCATTATTGAGAGCCCGCAACACGACTCCAGCGCATGAATTACTCACGGAGGAGAACAGTGGGCACAAGCTGCCGACTGACCCAAATTACTTCCCCGTCTGAAAAAAAACAAACACACACACACACACCCGCGCGCGCGCGCTAGCAAGAATATTTCCGTCGCGGCATTCCGTGTGGGTGCGTGCATGTGCCGAGGCTGTGGCTGCTTTGACACAAGTCTTGGCAAAAGGATTGCTTGGAGCCAAAGCATGCACCTATGTCAAGGTCAGGCAGGCATGAGGCTTTCAGTTCAACATGAGTGCGGAATCCCATTGGTGTTGTCAAAGGCGCTTCGTTGCACATCTTCCCGTACTGCACACCTCAGCTGCATACTAGACTATACGAGTTCTCTCATCACAGCTGCAGATGCTCCTGGACATAGCAGCCCCAAGTCTCTGCATGTGCCGTTTCTGAATGCCACCCGTGGGACCCCTGCCATACAAGCACGGAGCTGGGAAATAACGTTGAACCTCAGAGCAGTGAGTGGATCACTGGCACCATTTTGGCAGTCGAAGCCAAGACTGCAACGTGCACCCGTCCCTGACGCTCAATCACAGAGCCGTTGATGATCTGAGGGACATCAGGTTACCGCTTTGAGAACGGCTTGGGCGACAGCTACACGGAGGCAGCTGTTTGCCTGGCTTTACTGCACGAAAGCGCATGCCCGGCCTGATTTCTGTAGTCATCTTTAATGCAGCCATTGCTCTGAGCCATGCTCTGAGCTCCTGCTGTACAAAGCCAGGCAGCTTCCCGCTCGCCGAACAAGGTGGCAACACCCAGCCACCTCAGCGAAAAACCGCCCCTTCCAAGGTTTCAAATCCACATGGGCCATTTGAGGACCACGCGCCGTGGAACTCAGAAGGCACAGGATCAGGATCTCCATGGCACGTCGGGCAGGCCTAGGGCTGACCGAAGGATATTACCAAAACCGAAAACCCATCTCTCAGATATTCGAACGGAAGGACATGCTGGCCTTGCAGCACTGCAGTATCTCGAGCGCCACACCATGACCTGGCAATGTCGGCTGCATTATGGCTGCATTGTGAATTTTTCCGAGCTGCCTGAATGTTCAATGCATTGAAGGCAGCGCCGACGACACCGCAGAGCAGCCCGATGACCACGCAGAAGAGAATCGTCCTTCCGTGGTCACTCTGTGCAGAAAGAAGGAGCTATATAAGCAACTGAGGGCACTGCCAGTAGGGTGTGTCACTGCAGCCGGGGCCGACTTGGACCTTGCAGGATGCCAACATGAATCGCAATAAACAGTACCAGCACTAAACGGAGGGCCTTGTATTCCAGAACTGCTCCTGCACCGCCTGTTAGGAGGATGACCTGACAGAGTCTGTGTGGCTGGGCAGAACCGGTGCAGTGGGGAAGAAGTGAGAGCCTCCAGAGCAGCAAGGCCTGGCAAATTACAACCTACGTGGAAAACACCACTTCGGAAAACTGAGCCTCCAAAAAAGATGTTGGACATCTGCTCCTGCTTCACGAAATGTGCGGACTCGGGCGACATCATGCCGGGTGATGGAAGTCCCGGTCCTTCTTAAAATGGGAAGCTGCTTCCTCAACGATGAAAAGGGTGCCAGCCTTGGAGCAGCTAACCGGGGCTCTCATGAGATCAGCGGAACATGTAAAGGAAAAGCGTCCGAGGCCGAGGAAGCAGGCCAATGAAAACATGACATTTCAGGGAACATCTGCACACTGAGTTTGGCCGTGCACCCGGCAATTGGCGCTCGAAACGCCGCAGCAATCCCGCAAGCAGCACCAATCGATGTGTAGTCACGGGTAAACACATCGTCACCTGCCACATCAAGGTGTGGTGAGGGGCTGTCCACGAAGAACAGTTTGGGGACGGGACCCACTGTTGCAGGCGGAGTGCCCAGCAATCGCCAAACCGTGGGATTCTGTGGCAACCTTGCACAAGGCAAGGCTCACAGTTGAAGCATGGCCAACAAGGACTTCGCATTCACCTGATTTGTTCTAGCATGTCAACACATATTCGGATAACCCCTTTGGAGCCTGGAGAAGAGGTATCCAATGCTCGCACCTCGGCGGACACGGCAGGGCCCGATGAAACTCTACGCCATGCAGCTGAGATCTGCGCCGATGAAAATCATAGGGCCCTCTGGACCCACGGCCAAGCCGGAAGCCACTGCCAAACACACGCCGAACCACTTTACCAGGAGATGCCTGCAAGAAGGCACAGAATGGCAAGCTGACATACGCGCCGGAAGATGCAAGGTAGACTCCACGACAGCTTTCTTCCGCCCGAATCGCCCCAGTGGACTTGACGTTCCAGAAAGCACTCGAAGCGATCCTGAAAGTGAACTCGCCCTTCAAATCGCAGCCGTTGAGCAAGCCAATGAGTTGCGGAATGCCAGAGGACCTGCACAGGCAGTGTGCTGGGCTTCACAAGCTGCAGACGCAGGCGAACTGCTGTTTAGGCCTTTTTGGGCACTCTTACATGTCTTCGCACTGTGAGTAGGCCAGTCAGGCCATGACCTCAAGCCACCCGTGACTGTTGCACGCTACGGCCAGGAAGCCTGCTCGAATTAGATGCCCCTTGAGGTAATTTCCTTATAAAAGGAGCCGAAAGAAAGCATGAAATGCTAAAACCGAGCCAGGATCTGTGCATCCGGCTCACTTCCCGCACTTACCCGCAACTGCCCCTCTTGTCGGCCGAGTTAGACTAAGTTTGTGAATCTGCTGGCTCGTCGCCCTTGTCTTGCCAGGAAAGCTTCGCGAGCTGCACGAGCACAAGCTTCTGCTTCACCATCTTGACGCTGTGGAGTCTGAGTCACGTGGGATCGTCCCAAGAGCACGGGCAGAGACGTGGTCACGGCAACTCGGGGAGTCGGAACACAGCACTCCGATGAAGCGGCTTTTTGCTCCTGTCCTGTGCTGCTCATGCCCAGCATCACAGGGTTCGGGGCATTGCTGGTGGTAGCCTGACTACCTGCGCTGCACTCCAGCCTACTGCGTGTGGAAGTAGGCGTTTGTGTGCGGGGGCTCTCGTCCTGAGGCTTACCGAGAACACAGTCGGCGACGCAGATCGATGAGGGCGCCATGCTGCAGCTTCCACTTCTACAACCCAGTAAGCTTTTGGCTAATTGGCACTTGAGCCATGGCAGAATGGGTCGTAGCTTGCAGCCCCAAGCTTCAAACTCCGTGCCAGATCCGATCTGCATGCACAAAGGCATCACAGCAAGTGCTGTGTCTCAGACCCGGCGGTCTTTGTTCCGGAGATGTCGCCGCAGTACCTGCGTCTGAAGCTTCTTATAAAGTCATGCCTGCTCACAAGATCTGAACCGGGAGCACACGAAGAAGCCGCCCACCAAGGCAAGGATTGCCATCAAGGAGAATTCTGCACAAAGTTGCAACCGCGTGGTTTTGATGCAAGACCACCGATACGCCGAGACGTTGCGATTGGCCAAACGGCTGGCCTATGGGCCCATGCGCCTGCACACCTATTTCGCACATGTTAAGTTGGTAAAGCCTTACGAAGGCGTCAACGCCTTCATGTTCCTGACCGGAACCCATAAGCCATAAGAACCTGGTTTGCCTATGCAATGAGCTGCGAGAGGGCAGAAGCGAGACGTCAGTGTCACGCTCACCGGCCTGCACACCAAGCCCAGAACCATCCCCGCTCAACCTCAAGTTCTGCTGAGAGCTTCCCTGCCCTACTGCTTGGCCCTCGTCACAACAGGTAAGAGCCGGACGATGGTTTGGTTTACTATCTCTGTGCGCTTCGATCCAAGAAACTCGCTGGCCTGGCCCACCTCGTTGTTTCCAACACTTACAGCACAAGCATTGGAATGTGTCCTGGTGAACGTGGTGGCTGCAGACGCGGCACCACCCATGCAGTCCCTGCCGTCAGCAATCCGATCCTCGTCCCATGACTTCTTCCAGAGGCTTGTGTATCATGCTAAACAATGTATCAATCATCAGCTGGACTGAGTTGCAATGTCCACACTTCCTACCGGCTTCCGGCTATTTCTCATCACCGAGCCGCATGATGGGCAGTGTTCGCTGCAAGAAGAGGAATCCCTTCGTCTCTTGAGCCACCTGACGTCAAACCCTGCCAGCTGCCAGGTTGCCGTCGAGAGGAGAATCGGGCCCGGACCCGATCTTTGTTGTAGCGCTCATTGAAGATGGGCCTTCAGATGCGATGCCAAGCACGGGCTCGAAGACTGGCGTTTCGCCGGGATCCAGGTCACCGGCTCAAAGCTGAGGCTTCCGATGCCCAGGGCCTTGTCGGGGTGTGCAGACCAGAAGACATGCATAGACATGTCAATGCATCCGATCACATGCCTTGTCACGATCTAGCGGGCCATGGATGTGAACGTGAGAGTGGTCACCTCAACCGAAAGGTGGGTCAGCATCTTCCGTCGTTCCTGTGTGTCTGCGCGCGGATGATGCCCAATCCGAGCTGAGCTAGAGCGCCGTGGCCTTCACCATGGTGATTGGACGGAGCAACCTCATGTTTTCGGATCACACGAGCCGACTTCAGGGATTCTGGAGTATCAGGCAGCCGGTACCTGTTTAGATTGTCGTCAGGCTCTGCTTCCATCAAGCATGCTTGGGCGACAAAAGCCTTGGAACCATGATTTAGAATTTGGAACTGTCGAACCCATGAGTTGCACAAATCAACTGCATCGATTGATCGAACCTGGAACCACAAGCTTGAGCCACCTAGAGCTTGTGCTCTTGAAGGTTCTCAATAAACAGCGACAGCGATCCCTGGCAAGTACACACTCACGAAGATGAAACTCGCTGCACTGCCAGGGTGACAGATTTGCTGGCTCAGCTCAGCACGGTGGTGAAGGGGACACTGGCCTTTGATGGCTTGAACTGGGAAGGCGAAAGCCGAAAGCGGCTTATCATTGCTCAGCTGGATGCAGAATCCGAAGACGCCGAGGACATTGGCAAGGCCCTGCCCTCCACCTGACTCGCTACATCGCTCTGTGGTAGACTCCACAAGCTCAAGCTGAAGTAAGTCCCTGGCTTTGGGGCTCTTCGGGCAATTGTTGTGAGGCTACTATTTCGAGCCGCAAGAATGCCAAAGCCGGGCGTACATGTTGCGCATGCTGATGCCCACATCACCCTCCTGCGTCGCAGTGTGTCGTCTATATAGGCCCTTGAAGTATTTCTTCCTTCCTTCTCCTTCTGGTCGTGCTTCTTCTGGGTTCCTTCCTAAGTTGTGCAGTCCTGAAGCCCCAGGCATGGCAAGTTCCAAATCGAGAGCAGGGTCTGCCGGGGGCATCGTGGGCCAGCAGTGCGCTCTGGACGGAAGCCGACAGGGGGTGCAGACCTGCGTCGGGATGCTCCTTGCTCATGTTCCGAGTAAATCGGATCGACAAGACTCCCACGACAGGGGCCGGAATTTGGGCAGTCTCACAGACAAGAGACACTTCCAGGATCAGATCGTCGTTTCTCCCTTTCTGTCTTCCTCCCTCTCGATTCACCTCAAGTCCTTGCAGGCTTCAGTTGCTCTTGGCCCAGGTTCTGGAGCGGCACACCCTAAGATTCCACAGCGAACTGTTGAACCACAGGTGTGCCTCCCCAATTTCAATCCCGGATAAGCCCTGGTACAGCAACACTAAGCCGAACCTCTTCCGTCAAGCGCCTGTCAAACTCCTGCACGACGCGCAGATGAATGTTACAACGGTCTCGGTCACGATCAAAAGCAATGGCAACAGTAGCAACATAAATGACCAAAGGAGTACGGCCCGTAAGCAGAAGGCGTGAGACTGCTGCAATGAAGATGTCACGATGTCTACTTCACACAAGTGTACAGATGCGACTTGGCAAAGGAAGGAACTTGCCGGTGTCTCGGTTTCTGCGCTGGCTGAGTCCTGTGTGGCTTGCCAGAGTCTCCTTGCAAGGCTCTAACGCATTGTGGACGCTTCATCATTGCTTTTCAGCATTGGCCCGGCCGTCCTCTCCAGTTCCTCAAGTTTGTCCTCGATCTTGACGTCTGCTCCTCGACTGAGTCGCTGCGAAGGCCCTGCTAGATGCGCACTTCCAAGCCGGGCCCCAGTCTGGAGTTTGAGACACGCGTGGAATTGGGCGAGCCATGAGAAAGGGCCGAGGCTGCACCACCTGACGCACATAATGCAAGAAGTGAGCAATCGTTGAAGGCTTTGCCCGTTGCCGACTGGGCCGAGGTGAAGACGCTTGAGTGAAGAAGAATTGGCCTCAGGCAAGGGTTTCACACTTACCTTGCAAGTTTGGAAAACCGAAGCTGCGCTTGTGGATCTCGGGCTGGTGCCAGCTGGTCAAGCTGCTGTCCCCGCTTCTCCTCAACATGAGAAAGGAGAATTATCGAGAATTCCACTTCAACAGCTTTCAGCATATGACAGCTGCAAGTCCTGTACCCCCACTGCCTCTGCAGAACCTGTTGCAAACCAACACATGGTGGAACAGCAGCAGCTTGCGAATCGCATCTCGGCCAGGCACGGCTTATGCTTCTGCTCACGTTCTCCACTCGCTTCTGCACCTGAGAAGCTGCAACAAGTCGCGGTCGCACGGCTAAACTCAGCACCTCCGGAACTCCTGAGCCCGTTGCGCCATCCACGCGCTGCTCCAACTCCTGCCGAGGGCGGCCAATAAGCTCAACCCAGCGAAGAAGTCATGCTTCGCTCCTCAAGCTGGTGCGATAAATCTCGCACTGATGTTCTATGCCTTGCGAACATGCAGATGCCCCTGTCGTCCGAGGGAAAAGGTCCGATGGTGTTTGAAGTCACAGCCGATACATGTGCTCTTGGGTTCTGCACTGTCGAAGCCGCTGCTCTTGGCGCTGACCCAACCTCTATAAGGCTTGCATGCACGTCATTCCATGAGAGGGAGGGGCAGAGATCCTGAAAACTGCCATCCTACGGATCCCCCTACAGGGCCCCCTACCGGCCCCTTCCTCTCCTACGTCCTTTTCAGACCCCGGCGTGGTGGCGGCATCCAGCTGCTTCTTGAGGTCTGCAAGCTCCGCTTGCTGCTCCAAGGCATTCACCTACGGAAAGTCTCTCCAAGGGCACTCCCAGAGCCTTCGCAACTCGTTCCCCCTTTTGGTTCCCGTGTTTTGCTGAGGCGTCCCCGAAAGCTGAACCTGGGACCCATGGAAGATAAAAACGAGGTGCTGGGGACGTGGACACGCTCACGAGACTTCACGCGCAGTACTTGCAGCAGGCTTGCCGCTTTAATTCGCCTTGATGGTGCCTCTTGCTTTCGCTGCGACGGGTGAGTTCAGGCAACTACTGTTAATAACATTTGGTCAGTACAGTAAGCATCTTCTACGCACTCTTCATTCATGTGCAAGGCGTTGCAAGAACGAGCTTTTCATGGAACCACATTCCAAACATGGAGTTGAGCAAGTCTCCATCTCACAGCCTTTCATGTCTCTTTCATCATTCGTGGTTCGCAATTTCTGCGACACTCCTGGCGATTGAGAACTCTTCTGTGGCCTGTCCCGACCATGGCCACTGCATGCGTAGGCACAGCTCTCTCATCCACAGCCTGGCCTTGAAAGCCAATACCTTTAAATACACAAGTGCCTGCGAGAGTCGTCTCGAGGACATGCACTTGCCCGCACCGCCTTGAGCAGCCGCTACAGCATAGGTAGCAAATCTCTCCGCCGGCGTTCCCCCAAGGTCGCGATGCAACGATGCCACCAGGTGCATCGTACGCATCACCATGAGCATGTCGCCAGGAATGCGATCGGCAAGCAGACCCAAACCAGATATTGCGAAAGACGCCGCGCTGGCTCTCTGCGGAAGGATCCCAAGGTTTTGCAGTTTCAATTTCAGCTCCTTCTTCTGTGCGGCCGTAATCTTCTGTCCCAAGCCAGCTTTTGTCTCGAGGGAGCGATTGGTGAAATAGAGCGGAAGCAGCTCTGCAGTGCTGCTATCGATCCCCAGGCTGTTGCAGTGCTTCTTCAAATTCTCGCTGTCTTGCAATGCCATGGCCTGCCAGAGTCCACAGTTGGCGCAGCGCCGCCGCTCCGAAAGCTCCCGATAAAGACCATGGTCCAAGATCACTAGGCGAGCTTTCTTACTTTCCTTCCCCATCTCAACGAGCAGGTTGCCTGGATGAGGGTCGCAGTGCACGTATCCAAACGAAAAGACCATGGTGCCGAAGGCTTGGACAAGCGATCTGGCTGCAACAGAAGCCACTTGTGCCTCTTGCTCTTCATCTGGGGACATCGTTAGCCTTTTTGACCTCTTCTGTGCGGACTTGACTACACGACTGATAGGAACACCGTGCGAAAAGTCCATCACCAACAACCTTCGTGTTGATAACCTGCGATGCACTCTCGGTATGCAGATGCAGGACGCAAGGTCCGGGTTGTTCTCGAAAAGCTCTCGGCTGCGATATGCGTGCTTCGCTTCCTCAAGAAAGTCCAGCTCATGTGACACGTTTTTCTCGAACTCGTCGATGGCCCATGCCATGGAAAAGTTCTCCTGCTTGAAAACATAACTCATAATCCGCTCCAGACAGCGAACAATGAAGATTTCACTTGCCACAACCGATTCGATATGGCGATGCTGCACCTTCACAGCAACCTCGAGCCCGTCATGTAGCTTCCCACGGTGGACCTGTGCCAAGGACGCACTTCCCACTGGCTCCACATCAAACTCGACGAATACATCATGCAAACCTGTCGGCTGTAAGTCGAGCTCGGAGCAAATTACCATCTTCACCTCCTCCCAGTCTCCGGCGGGAGCGCGGTCTTGTAATGGTGCTAAATGCTGCACATATTCTGATGGCACAGCCGGCGCCAGTGTAGCAGCGTGCTGACCGATTTTCACAAACAGCCCACCATTGCTCCGGCACATCTGCAGTGCAAGCTGGGCACAGTCCTCGTGGGTTTTGCTCAAGAGCTCCCTGTAAGTATCTGCGGGCTGCGCACTGTGCCACCATGACAAGGTCTTGTACCGAACGGCCATGTTCCCCACACATGCTGCAGCATGCAGGGCTCTGCGCAACGATAACAACTTCTCCACGGCCAAGCGTCGCCTGTCCTCGTCTGTGCACACGAGAGCAGTGGCGGCACAACCCAGCAAGGATACGGCAGGTGCTACTCGCCTTAAGCTGGCATAGCGCATGGCTTGTCCATCGAGTCAAACGACACGAAGTCACATCATGTCTTCAATAGGCGCTCTTTTCTGTCTCCTGCATTGCTGAATAGGCTCTCCTGATCCGCATGATTGGTTTGGCTCAAGCAAAAGCAGATGCACGAAACCACAACCCGAGGAAATGGATAGAACCTTCAGCTCAAATCTTGCCTTCCAGCCCCTTACAGCCTGACAAAGGTCCTTGCGCATAGATGCAACTGAACTGTCAGGGTCAACCCAGAAGGAAAAGCGCGCGTTCTTGAAGATGCCAGAAGGGGGTTTCCGAAAATTAGCGGTATCTTTTCTCGGGGTCCCTATAATAAGGATCCTACTATTTAGGGTACTATATTATGGTTCCCTATTTTCGGAAAGCCCCATAAGACAGACAGCTCGATTTTACAGCATCTCGGCCCCAAGCGCGGAACTTCAGAGAGCTCGCTGCCGGGTCACCACCAGGAGCCTGGAGTATGATTGCACAATGGTATAATACGCCCCAAAACCCTTGTCTAATCATTGAGGCCGCTATTTAGATCCCCGGACAATTCGGAGCAAGTGCTTTCACGCACTTGTTCATATATGTATGTATGTATGGATGGATACCTGTATTGTGCCTGCCTGGATGTATGTGTGCATGCATGCGTGTATGTATGCACATAGACATGGATGCATGCAAGTATGTATGCATGTGTACAGTATGCACTTTGAGTGTGTGCGTGTGCGTGTGTGTGTGTGTGAACCTCCCTAGCACATGGGAGCAGGGGGTCACTCCCACATTTCGGTCTCAACCCATCCATGCAGGGGGCCATTCAGCCTTGCTATCAGGGAAATTCAGGGAATGGCCAACGAAGAGAGAGCCTGATAGCAAGGTGCTGCAACGTACCTGCAAGGGGACCGAAACCATATCCCCGCTGTGCCAGGGACAGAACCCAATCCCTACTATTCGGCACATTGAACGTTTTACGCCCTGCCNATCGCACTCCGACCACGGCAGTGGCAGCCATTCTCTATGTCTGGCTCCGGGGACAGAAACCCATCCCCAATATAAAAAATGCCAGGGACAGGACCCTTATCCCTACTACTCGGCATTTCACGACGATAGAGGACAGGACCCTTATCCTCACGACACGACGTGACGACGACGACATCCACTACAACATACAACATTCTTCTGTTTTCCTGACCTCTTCTCTTTGCCGAATGAAGCAGTGTGTGCATGGACGCATGCATGCAACATGTATGTATACTTACGGGCGGACCTCTGTATGTATACATGTGTACACATGCACGCTCCTCGATTTACACCTGTATGCCTGCAAGCATGAAGCACAATCAATCTGTAATGTGTCCGCTTGATATGTGTCTATGTCTGTATGTGCGGGTGTGCACGTACGTAACTATGTATGTGTGTAGGTATGTATGCGTGTGTACCATTCCCACTTATCTATTCACAGCATGTGTATAGATGTATGTACGTCTGTCTGTTTGTCTGCGTAGGGTGTTGTCTTTGATTACATTTTTAGCACTCGCGCTCGAGCAAGTCAGCCGAGGTATGTGACTTTCAGTCTTTAAATGCGTACAGACGGCCAGCCAGGCGGGCAGACAGAACGACATACAGTTGACGCGCACGTACATACATAAATTCACGACATGGTTAAAGACTGATACAGGAACATACATACAACGGGTCTGCATGCACTCGCAGGTGTCCAATAGTTGTCCAATTGGTATCATTTGAGCATACTACAGACCAACATGAGCATGAGTGTCGGCTTGCTGGCATGTATACTCTAGCAGCTCTAGCACGTAAACAAAGACGGGACACATGATTGCGCACGCAAAGCGTGCTCCTTCACACCTGCAGGGCAAGCATGCTTGCATGCATTTGGCCAACGATTTTTGCATGGTGTGGGCATGGCCGTGGTTTGTGCATAGTGTCGCGAGTCATGAACTGGCAGCGAAACGAAGCCATGCAAAGGCACGAGGCGTCTGTGAACCTGGCGGCATCCATCTCGGGTCATCTGGGCATTTGGCTGTTCTGTGCTTGTCACAATAGCTACTGTATCTAGGTACATGAAAGCAGTGATTTGGCGAAAGCATGTCCGCTGCTCGTGGCTGTTGCTAGGACTATGACAGGCCATTGCGAAGCCGTGAGTGCTGTGAAAGCTGTCTCGGCGTGACTTGGCTTTATCTTCATGCACGCAGAATCGTAAGAGTGAGATCTCTACACATCCGGAGGACAGGAATCCCATGCTTGACGGTCACGCTACGGAGCGGCCAAGATCGGCCAAGTCTTTTGAAGCGTCATTCGGCCACTTCGAACTCCAACTTGACAATCTCAACCGCCTTGTGGCAGTCAAGGACTTCAGTGCAGCAGTGCTTCGGCAAAGCATGCTGCATCAAACGACGCATGCAACTCCCGGTGCGGAGCAAGTGCTGGGACGGCTGCTTATCAAGAACCTGCGCATGCAGGCCCACGAATTTCAGAACAGGTACCCTCTGCACAAGCGCAGATACCCACGCAACATCATCCTGGTACAACCACCGCGAGACGTGGCGCCCGGCGACATTGCTCTTCACCCAGTCCGTACCTATGCCCTCCAGTTCGAGAATCCAACCCAGTGCGTCATCGGCAGAGAAAAGCACGGTCGTGGTTTTCCATAGATGCCTAGCGCGCGAGTCTGAATCAATCAGCCACTTGAAGCAACAGTGCATGGTCAAATAATTCTTCTGCGACTCCTGCATGCAGCTCAAGTCGACTCCCTTGAACATGGAGCTGGCTTGCAAACCTCCATGATCCGTTGCGCTTGTCCGGCCATCCCAAAATCGCAGAAAGGCAGCTTGCCAGCTGCGAACGAGGTCGCTATTTCTTGGACAGGCGAGAAACCAGTTCTCTATGTACTCTCCATGGTTACAGCGGTCTCTGCGCCCGAATTGCCTGAACACAAAGGCTGCGAGGGTGACGTTTCCGTCCATGTGAGGTAAAAGCCACTGGTCCAAGCACTGGTTACAAACAACGCTGACATCCACATAAACTCCTCCGTACTTGGAGAGCAGTGCCAGGCGAACCGCATCAGCCTGAGCATCCAGTCGGATGTGGCGCCATGTGGTTGGAAGGTCCGTTTCCGACAGATACTGGAAGCAGGACTGTGCACTGAGCAGTATGACTTGCCACGCCGGATTTCTGTGCATCCATGAATTGATACAGGCTCGCCGGAAGGCTCCCAATCCCTCATGGCCTTGTGCCCAAAACATCCATATAACCCGTGGAAGCCCACATCCTGAAAGACTGCGCTGCAGAGCCGTGTGACCTGAGAGTCCGTAAAATGACAGTTTGACATTGCATAGTCTTTATAAGCCTGCCTAACATAGTCCCGGAACAGAGGGCAGCTAAGCAAAAGACCTGGCAGCGGAAGCTGGTCTAAGTCGATGCTGCAGGCATCCGTTGCAATCTTCTGCGATGGAGGCGGCCGCCAAAAGCCGGCGGTCGCAACGAAGGCTTCCAATGATGCGCCTCCACAGCGAATCAAGAGATGACTGCCTTTGGACGTTAACCCTCCTGCAGTGCGTGTAAACGTGAGAATGGGATGCAGTGTGCAGTGGCCACAATCTCAAGTGCCGCGGTTGCCATCACCCCGTGGCGAATGCACCCAAGGCGCTGGTAAAACAGGCAGCATCTGCAGGCAGCAAGGTTCCGGACATCACGAAATCGGGGTACCGCGCGCTGAGGTGCCACATCGCCTCACAGGGACGCCGGTGGCCGAAAAAAATAAATTAGTCAGAATGAGCAAGGACTTGTTGCTTAGCAGCAGTAGTAACTAGTCGTCGTCGTCGCAAAAGGAGTCGTCGTAGTCGTTAGGGGTAGCAGCAGAAGCCGTAGCAGCAGCAGTAGCAGTAACAGTAGCAGAAGCAGCAGCAGTCGCAGCCGCAGCAGCAGTCGTCGGCAGTCGCCTGTGCCATCGCAGTCCCAGTAGCGGTTGTCGTGGTTGTGGTTGTTAGTGGTAGTGGTTTGCCTCTGTTGTTGCTGTTGTAGCTGTCGCTGCTGTCGTTATATTTTTTGGTGTTGTTGTTGTCGTTGTTGTTGGTGGTGGTGTTGGTGATGTTGCTCTTGGAGTTGCTCTTGGTGTGGCTCTTGGTGTTGCTCTTGGTGTTGCTCTTGGTGTTGCTCTTGGTGTTGCTCTTGGTGTTGCTCTTGGTGTTGCTCTTGGTGTTGCTGTTGGTGTTGCTGTTGGTGTTGCTGTTGCTGTTGCCGTTGCCGTTGCTGTTGCCGTTGCTGTTGCTATTGCCGTTGCCGATGCTATTGCTGTTGCTGAAGCGCTACCAGCTTAAGCGGCCGCGATTTGTAGATGACAAATCACCACAGGACAACCTGTGGAGGGCCCACTTTTGTGAGATCTCAACAGTCTCCGAGCATTCCAACCACACATTTGTTTAGATCAAGCTGCGCATGGAACTGCACGTTCAATCTCTCTGAGGCTTTGTTGTCTCGCATCCCTTTTGCGCGAGCGGCAGATCTCTGTAATGCCCTCGAGTCTTCGCCTCTGGTCTTCGGAAGCTGAAATCGGATGGCACTGGCCAATGCTTGTACTTAGTTCGGTATTGCTCACAGACCACACACGGGTTTCATATTACCAGCTTGGGACGGTCGCAGATGCTTGCCAAGATCAAAGAAGGGGATTTTTGTTTACCTCTACTTTTTCCAGAGTCAGGGAAAGCCAGCGTCTTCAGTGGTCCCGCCGCTTTGCTAAGTCTCTGGGTCAAGCAGCGAACTTCGAAGTCCAACCAACAAAAACAACAGCAACAACAACCCAACTTCGTTCTCTACGCTGCAAGTACTTGAATGTGGGAGCGCAAAGTGCAACCTGGTCATGGCACTCTCACGTGCGCCAAACGAGCTTTTTGCTCAGTTTATATCTTATTCCAAGACGATGGCGAGCCAGAAAATGGGCAATCAGTGCAAGGGTCTTAGCCCCTTTATTTCCAGATTGCAACAGTACGGCATCCAACTCTTTGGGTCCACTTTGTCACAGCGATATGCAAAAGCGATGAATCAGCCTAGTAGTCCCGTTTGTCGGGTAACGCCTCTTTATTCTGAATTGCCTATAATAGTCCAGATTGTCAGGTGAGGCCGGACCTGCCAGGTCTGCGATTGTACAGTCTGCGTAGATCCAGCCTTCCTGTTTTGGTTATTTTGTTGTTTGATCCTGCTTATGAACATCGCACAGCAGCCGAGAAGAGTTTGTAAGTTCTGTGAGTGTTACGCCTAAAGCCCTGTTTTGCGAACACTGCGCATGCTGAGTCCTCGGACCGGCGCGCAGGGTGCAGTTTTGCGCTCCGCACGGGCTGAGTCCGCGGACCGCCGTGTGAAGCAAGTCTTGCTAAGCTTTTGGCAGATTGCTTCGAGGCAAGACTGGCCAGCTATGGGGCCGTTTCTAGCTTTGCTTGCTTTGCTTTCGGCCGAGCTTGCTCCATATGGTTTCTGGTTTGCTGAACTTGCCCAATAGCTGGCCCTTCATGAACAATGAGTAGCCTGATGCCCGCCAAGGTGCGACACTACCTGCGCGAGCGTCTGAATGAATGAAATTGGAATGTTGCTGTTGCTGTTGCTATTGCTTTTGCGGTTGCTGTTGCTGTTGTGGGGTTGGTGGTGTTGGTGGTGTTGGTGGTGTTAGTCGAGGCGTTGGTGGAGGTGAAGGTGGAGGTGGAGGTGGAGGTGGAGGTGGAGGAGGTGTAGAGGTGGAGGAGGTGTGGAGGTGGAGGTGGTGCAGGTGGAGGTGGTGCAGGTGGAGGTGGAGGTGGTGGTGGCGTTGGTGTTGTTGCTGCTGCTGCTGCTGTTCTTGTTGTTGTTGTTGTTGTGGTTGTGGTTGTGGTTGTGGTTGTGGTTGTGGTTNGCTGCTGCTGCTGCTGGTGCTGCTGCCCCTGCTGCTGCTGATGCTGCTGCTGTTGTCGTTGAAGCTGTTGTTGTTGCTGTGGTTGTGGTGATTGTGATGGTTGTAGTGGTTGTGTCGTAGTCGTCGTCATACCTTAAGTAGACTTAGGAGTAGAAGTGGAAGCAGGAGCAGGAGCAGGAGCAAAAGTAGAAGTCGAAGTCGGAGTGGAAGTGGAACCAGAACTGGAAGTGGAAGCGGAAGTCCAGGAGCCGCTGTTATCGTAGCGTAGTCATAGCAGCAGCAGCAGTAGTAGTACTAGTAGTAATTCGTAGTAGTGGTAGTAGTATTAGTAGTAGCAGTAGTAGTAGTAGTAGCAGTAGTAGTAGTAGCAGTAGGTCTAGCAGTAGCTGCAGCAGCAGCAGCACAAATAGCGGCCGAGTATGAGCACGAGTAGGACCGGGTTGCCATGGGGCCAGGCTACCTTTCTGTAGGAGCAGCAGTAGTCGTACTTGTACTAGGAGCAGGAGCAGCCCCTCCGTCCCTTGCCCCAGCTCTGCTCTTGCACATTACAGAAGCAAGTCGATGAGTTCTGTCACAGTGCTGGTCTCCGGCAAGCCGAGGCGGGCGGCGCAGCGTTAAATTATGATCGCCAGCCGCTCTCGCAACAAAGCAGTTCGTTGATAGAGGCATCGTTGATATCAAGAGCAGTACCTAGAATATCGGCATTCTTGATATTTCACAACATCAGCATTCAGAACGACAAGGCGAGCACCTATCTTCGCACGATCAATACTGTCAGCCACAGTGCTAGCACCTGCGGACCTTAGATTTGAAATGCCTGCCGTGACAGGGACCAGAACCATAAGCAGTAGTTCGAGGAGGGCATTAAGTCATCCCATAGGCCAGAACAGAACCACGCCCGACTAAGAAATCACCAGGGGAATGCAAGGATTCTGTTCACCACCACCCCTGGAAAGTAATTAAGTCGGGCAGGGGTCTACAGTCTACACAAAACAAAGGCCCGCAGAAAGTGAATGTAAGTACTAGAGTAGTCGATGCGACCACACTTCAGAGGCTTCCCAGGCCAGGCGGCTAGCTGGTACTCTTTGCAGCTACAAAAGCCATAATGTAGGAACCTGATTGAGAAACCTTGGGCCTTTATTAGGGTTCCTTATATGAATCATACTATTTGGGGTTATAGGCCCAGGGTTTCTTAATCAGGTTCCTACATAACCATGTCCCAAGCAAGGTGCGGCAGGGCCTGCAGCAGCTCACCCGGGCTGCTAGCCTCGGCACAAGCGGTGACACACGATGGGCGCTTTCATGGTCAAAGGCTTCTGGCCAAGCAGCAGAAACTGGCTTCATGAGCGGCAATGTCATCTCGCTCTGCATGGGATGCAGGCCTCTGCAGCAGCGTCGTAGCACCGAAAGCGTGCCGAGTCGAGACGCCTTAGATGGTGTTCATACCGCTAGGAGAGCCACAAGTGCTGGACACGCCGTGCAGGCTGGGCTGGCAGATACTTGCAAGCAAGACGCTGTTTCCTCAACACTTCTGACAAGCCTGATGTCCGCTCAGTCATTAATTGCCGTGCACACTCTCTTCCTGAACTGGGTCACACCAAGGCTGCAGCGATTCGGGTGAGGTTGCACTGAACTGCAGCGAATAGCCGAAACTTTGCAGTCGAGGCAAAGCCCAACTTGCAGAAGCCGGGCCCAGACGCTGTAGTTGCAGAGCGAAAACCTTTGCCTCAGTCATGTCTGTCCCGGACAGAAGACTGACTTCGTGCAAGACGTGCTGAATGCAATGCCGAAGCCGCTTCACTCCTCAAGTTGTACCACCAACCGGCGGGCACCACTGCCACCTCTCCTGCCTTGGTCTTTCTCGTGCAGGTCAAGATCCGATTCGCACGCCAAATTACTAGCAGCTCCTGATAAAAATCGCTCGCGTGCAAGCTTCGGCTAACAGCGGCAAAGAAACAGACACGTGAATGTCGTACTCAGCATCGGCATCCAAAGAGAAGGGAGCTGTCGAAGCTCCACCCAATCCAGGAGGCAATGCCGCTGGTGGTGGAGAGTCGCTCGGGCGAAGGTGGAGGGTAGCACTCCCCAGCAACAGGAAAACACACGTGCCTGTTGCAGCAACAGGCCATAGGGATCGACTACCCAGACTCTGCTAGAGACAGATCTTGCACGGCTGGCATCTGCCTTTCAAGGGCAAAATGAGGAAAGCGTGCTACAAACCCGGGACAGGCCACTCCAACACACGGGATCTCGCCGCCAACAGCTAGAAGCTCCAGCCGAGGCAATCCAAACGGCAGCCAGCGACTGTGGGCACAAGCTTGGCGCTGCCAGGAGCAGATCGGCCGCACCTTTGCTCCGCTCGCAGAATTTTGCAAAACCGACCGCTTTCCCCGGTCCGGCGGCTCGCTCCCTCAACTGAAGGAAGCACCGAAAAGCGGGAGCTGCCGAACTCCATGCAACACGTCCAGCCCGTTGAGCAAATGTTCATCACATAGCCACAATGCCCGATGCTGCCTGGCAGGGCAACTACTGCAATTAGCCGTCACACCGTCACGCAGTAGTTCACACCGCTCATCAAGTCAAAGCGCATCACAGCTAGAGTACTGCCATATGCAATCGAGGTGCGGTGCTTCGTCGAGCTCTGCCAGAAACTCTCGGAATTTCTTTCGACTGATTTGAAGAAAGTGGTTGCCTACTTCTTGCCGTCGCCTAGCTTGCACTTCGACGGCTACTTCAACTTCTCCGGCGCGCTGCGCAAGGCAGGTGAGGAGGAAGGCGGCTCCAGATTGGCTGGACAATGCATGTGGCGAATGCACGCACGCTTTGAGCACCGCCGGCCGATGCTCGTCAAGCCTCTGCTGCCACTCGCATGCATGCAGCGACATGCTGGGGACTACGACCGTGTTACCGGCATCAGGACAGCAAGAGCACTGCCTCGCGCAGATTTTGCCATGGCACTTCTCGATGTCGCGTATTTCCTGCACCGGCCAAGCTTCTCGGGAGTGCACCTCAGGCGTGAGCTAGGGCACAACGAACTCTCTGTTGAAACTCTCCGTCGGCGAGCCGCAAGACGCCCGTACATTCATTGCGACCATTTGTCAAGGTTGGGAAGGTGAAACTGAAGGCTCTGGCTATCTACGGTTCGGCTTGAAAAAGGCCTGAGGTCTCAGAACATCCGTCACCAACCAAGTCCTCAAAACACGTCACACAGAACATCGCTCCACATCGCTCCAAGTCAACACGACATCGGTAAATGGAAAGCATGGAAGGCTCCCAGAGTCCCGGTGTGCTCTGCACGACCTTTTCTCGCGAAGTGATTTAAGAAGCGGCTCGCTGCCGTTACTAGATGCTGAGCGCGAGACAGAAAATGGGTTCAGCCTTGCCAACACGACAAGAATCGACAAGAGGTTTCTAGAATTGTAGACTGCGTTCCCAGAAGAGGGTCCTCCGACATGGACAGATATGAGCAACTCTTAGCTGGAGCTCTGACGCTCGCGTACAGCATTGCGAATTATCTACACGGCCATACATGGCCACCACACGATGCTTCGAAGGTGTGGAGAAGCGTGGCTGTGACAGCATGGCGATTGACAGGCCGTCACTGAGGGCACATTTACAGATGGTCCCAACCGATCGCACTTCGCCCCGAGATGCGCTTCAAAACGGCAGCAAGCTCAATTGCATCTATGTCCTCTGAACGATGCCACTACAGAATGAAAAGATGCTGCCGGTGCCATATCGGTCGTTTCCAGGACCAGGAGCTCTTGACATGCTCGAGCTGCACTGGAAAACTACCCGCTCAAGTCTCTCCTTTGAGAGCATCGACGAAAGTAGGCCGAAGACAGCTGGCATTTCAAACTAAAAGACTTGCCGATCCGCTACCTCTCGGAGTCCGATTCCGACTGTGATGAATCGGAGTCCTTGGCTGCCGGTTGCCAACTCTGAGCACCCTTCGAGTCGGCCTTCGCAGCTGCTGCAGGCCGGCGAACTTTAAGTAGGCTGCCTCTGAAATGATGCGACCCCCGGAATCCCGGAATCCCAGCAAGTGTCCAGGGCTTGCTGCGCACTCTTCCCATGCAAACGTGGGACGTGACACCATCTGACAAGGAGCCGAAGCAGCACCTGAAGCATCTCCCCCTGCGCTGGCCTTGAGGCTTTGCCACTGGAGACAAGATTCAATTGAACTCATGACTGCCTAGTCGTGCAAGCACGGGCATGCCTGGTGCATCTGCGATGGACATGCTCAGGGTAGCAATGCAGGGTACTCGGCACCCCAATCACGCTTCTCAAGAACGATGCGTAATTTGGACGAGTCGCCATAACAGACCTGGAGGCCACGGGCCGTGTCGGCGGGCGCGCTGCAACTTTCGCCACGGCTTTCGCCGCCGGCTTGGGGCTTGCCAGGCTTTGTTGAGCGGATGCCATAGCGGAAGACGATGTTTGGGTGGATATCGGCTTTGATATCGGCTTGGACGGCGGGGCGTTTGAAGGTCGAGGGGCGCTTTGCACTGCGCTGGAAGACCTCGGCGATGCCTTGCGGACCTGGCAGCTGGATAGGATGGATGCTTGTCGGCTTTCACCACCTAGATAGGCTACTTGGTCCACAACTGCCTCCATATTCGGTGGCAGTGGCATGATCGGCACCTGTGCTTGGATCTCATCACGACCGGACACCGGACTGGGACAGCCGATGTACCGACAAGTTGCAATGCTGACATTGCCCCATTGATGCAGTATGGAAGGAAACTCAAGGGAAATGATCGACATCTGTCGTCACTAGCGCTTTTGCCACCAGCTTCTTCATGCGCCAGCGATCGTGTGACGTGCAAACCTTATTGCATCTAAAAGGTTCTAAAAGCAAGCACGGGAGTCAGCATCGCCCCTGCATTGCTTGCTCTAGGCCCCTAGGCGAGGTTCGACAAAGAGACTCGCAGGAAACTCTCGGGCTGTGCAGAGGCGTCTCTGCGGATTGCATGGGTGCGGGGGATTGCGTGGGTGCGCGGGTGAATGGGTGTCTGGGTGTGTGGGTGTGAATTTGTGTGGGTGCGTGGGTGTGGGGGTGTGCGAGTGTGTGGGTGTGGGGGTGTGTTGGTGCGTGGGTGTGGGGGTGTGCGAGTGTGTAGGTGTGGGGGGGTGTTGGTGTGTGGGTGTGTGGGAGTGTGGGTGTGCGGTGTGCGGGTTTGTGGGTGTGGGTGTGTGGGCGTATGGGTATGTGGGTGTGTGGGTGCGTGGGTGTCTGGGTGTGTGGGTGTCCTGTGTCTGTGTATGTGTCTGTGTCGTTGTCCGTGTCTGTGTCCATTTTTGTGTTTGTGCTTGCGTTTGCGTTTGTGTGTGTATGTATAATATATATACATATATATATATATATATATACATATATATATATATTTTTTGCGTGCGTGTATTTGTGTTTGTGTGTGTGTGTTTTTGTGTAATTGAGTCTTTGTGTGTGTGTGTGTGTGCTTTTGTGTGTTAGTGTGTGTGTGTGTGTTTGTGTGTTTGTGTGCGTTTGTGTGTTTGTGTGCGTTTGTGCGTTTGTGCGTTTGTGCGTTTGTGCATGTGTGTGTGTGATCCGAAGACGCTCCTTCAGTATGGTGATTTGGAATCGGGACGCTGATTCCACGTACCTGCCTGGCAGCCCCCTGTGGTGCAAAGATTAGAATCAGGACAGGCCTCCTGAAGTGTCCAGATTAGAACAAATTCAGTTTTCATGACAACGCATGCTTGTACGGATGCAGCAATCTGACAATTCAGCATACACAACATGCCTCAAGCCTCTTCCTTTCTTACTCTTGCTCTTTTGCCGAATCCAACAGTGTGTGCGTGTGTGCGTGTGTGCGCGTGTGCGCGTGTGCGCGTGTGCGCGTGTGCGTGTGTGCGCGTGTGCACGTTTTCGGGTTTCCGTGTGTGCGTGTGTGCGTGTGTGCGTGTG
>BGNK01001740.1:40464-65822 GCA_003297005.1 Symbiodinium sp. clade A Y106 | reverse complement strand
GTGGGCGCATGGGCGCGTGGGCGCGTGTGCGGTTGTGCGTCTGTGCGTCTGTGCGTCTGTGCGTCTGTGCGTCTGTGCGTGTGTGGGTGGGTGTGTGGGTGGGTGGGTGTGTGTGTGTACGTACACACCTGAACATGGTGACAGAGTGATCTTTTCGATACAGTAGCCTGCAAGCGAGTTTTTTCAGGCAGGGGGGCACGGCATCAGATTTCGGACCGTGCCTAACAAAGCTACGGAATCTCATGGGAAGCAAGGGCTGATCACCCTTGTACCTGCGCAAAGGCCAGCCCAAAATACCCCAAAAGACGCTGTTGTTCCAATACTTGGCCTCCAGTGATGATGCATGGTTGCTGCAATCTGTCTTTGTCTTGTCTGGTCCTGTCTGTCTTCCTTCGAATCAGTACGTGCCGAGCCAGTGTGTGCGTGTGTGCGTGTGTGCATGTGTTCTGCATGTGTGTTTGTCTGCTTGTGTTTGTGTCTGTCTTTGTCTTTGTCTTGGTCTTTGTCTTGGTCTTTGTCTTTGTGTTAGTCTGTGTCTGTGTGTTTGTCTTTGTCTATGGTGCTTGTGCTTGTGCTTGTGTTTGTGCCTGTGTTTGTTGTCAGTGTGTACGTGCGTGCGTGCTTGAGCGTGTGTGTGCGTGTGGGTGTGTGTGTGTGTGTGTGCGCGTGTGTCTCTCTCTCTGTCGTCCAGATTCCTCTTTGGTTGGCTGCGCATGGTCCGTGCATCCGCAAGAAAGACAAGATGCAAGCGACGCAGTCAGACGTCCTACAACCACAGACCCAAAAGCAGTCATAATTCAATTACTGGCCTTTCTGACCGGCTTCGGAGGCTCCGGCTCCTCTCCTGGCCAGAACGGTCGCATCCGGTGATTCATGTCCGCACTTGCTCCAACACCTACAATCATCTCCACGAGGAGGTGTAGCGGTTGTAGCAGTAGGCGGGGTACTGGCAGTAATGGCAGTGGTAGTGATAGTGTTGGTGGTGGTGCTGCTGCTGCTGCTGCTGCCGCTGCTGCTGCTGCCGCTGCTGTTGATTCTGCAGCTGCTGCTGGTGCTGATGGTGCTGATGGTGCTAGTGGTGCTGGTGGTGCTGGCGGTGCTGGCAGTGGTGCTGGCGGTGGTGCGGGTGGTGGTGCTGGTGGTGGTGGTGGTTTTTGTCGCCCACTAAGCACAAGTAGTGGTAGTACAGTAGTTGTAGTGGCAGGGGTTGTTGTTGTGTACCAACCATTGCAATTCGTGTTGTGGTTTTTCGGGAGACCGAATAAGGCTGTCCTGCGGCTTTCTCGCTTGAAGCCTCCGTGGACGACAAAGCGGAAGCTGTCGGCTCTACCTGAATCGGAAGCTTAACCAACGCATAACGGCGGAGAGGCTGTGTCGGTGAGCATGACAAGTGACAAGGCTTTCTGGAAGTGGTTGCTGTCGGTCTTCTCCTGCTTTGGGGAACATCTCGGCTTCGAAGCACAGTATTCTGGTTGCAGGCTTCCAGGTGTAGTTTATGTGCTGTTGAACTGCTGAACGCCTATGGACATGGAGATGCTTTGATCAAACAAACCAATACTAAGGCTGTCCTGGGGCATCTGCCAAGGCAAGCGCAGTGCGTGCCGACTCTCTCGTTTGTACAGCCTCGTGGCGGCGAATTCCCCTGAACCAATGCTGCACTGTTACACAAAACACCTCAGCTCTGCAGCTGCTGGCATCAGAAATTGCGCGTGATTGCGCGTGCCTGCTCTCTGACTGCAACCATTTCGACCACCTCGGCTTGCTGCCCTTGTCTAGGAAATTTCGCAAGCGCCACTGCCACGTTACGACAGCCGTCCACGAAAGGCTCTCAAGTGCAATTTGCAAGGACAGGTGAAGTGCACGTAAGACGTTATGGCTGCGGTCCACGACAAACTTGCAACTTGCAAGGACAGGTGAAGCACGTGCGATATCGTACGATGTTACGGCTGCCAACCACGACAAGCTCTTAAGTGCAACTTGCGAGGACAGGTGAAGTGCACGTACGATGTTACGGCTGCGGTCCGCGAAAAGCTCATAAGTGCAACTTGCAAGGACAGGTGAAGTGCACGTAAGACGTTACGGCTGCGGTCCACGACAAACGTGCAACTTGCAAGGACAGGTGAAGTATGGTGAAGCGCACGTACGACATTACGGCTGACGACCACATAAAGTTCATCATAAAGCTCTCAAGTGCAACTTGCAAGGATGGGTGAAGTGCACGTACGACGTTACGCCTGCCGTCCGCGAAAAGCTATTAAAGTGCAACTTGCAAGGACAGATGAAGTGCACGTACGACGATACGGCTGCCGTCCACGAAAAGCTATTAAAGTGCAACTTTCAAGGGCAGGTGAAGTGCACGTACGACGTTACGGCTGCGGTCCACGCAAAGCTCTTCAGCGCAACTTGCCAGGACAGGTGAATCAGGTGAAGTGCACGTACGAGGTCCAAACATCGTTCGTCAGCGCACTCAGCTGCGTGTCCAAAATAGCCTGGTCAGATCGCTTGAAACACCGCAAAGCTTTGCGACAATTCTTACAATCAATCGTCCCACGACCTCATCCATAAGGTCAGGAACTTCTCCTTAGCGCAAGGCTGTGCAACTCACAACAAAACGACTGTCCACTAGCCCATCATGCTTTAGCGAGCCCTTCCTGAAAGACTCAGAGTCTGCTACTAAAAAAGGCTATGGTTTCAAGATAACCGCCTCCAAACTAAACAGGATAAATACAAGGACAGCCGCGAACTCTTGCTGTCGCTCTGGCCTCGCCATCGGATCGAGCTCTTCAACACCACAACACGCGTCAAAGCATTGCACTTTGGACTTTCCAGGCCGTGCGCCTCAAGCACCTCCTCCAGCACATGCTTGTCCTTCCTCGCATGAAGAACACCTTGAATTCCTTCTACCTCATGGTCAACAAGGCACACGGCACACAGGCGGCAGACTATCCTTAGTCGTTCCCGTCGGAGAAGCTGAAACAATCATGATGCCTCGCAAAAACAGCCGCGTTGCCAGGCGGACGCCTTCTTCTTCACCCAGCTTGCCCAAACGCTGCGTTACTTCCAGAATGTAGTCTGGCCCTATATGCCAAACGTGATCCGGGTCGTTGGTGTAATTCAGTAGGGCCTCCACCTCTTGCTTCCACTTGTCGAATACGCGATCCTTCGGAGTTTTTGGTGGCACACGCTTGGCTGTAGTTGAAAGAGCACACAAGATCTGGACTGCATCCGCAGGTAGATAACTCTGGCCGAATTCATCCAACCAGAGGATCGAAAACTCGGAGAAGGCCTGCTACAGCACATTCATCGGATCAACATGTTGAGACTGTTCAAGTCGTCACTACCTTCTGCATTCATGCTTGTTCTATTGCAGTGCGGACATGTTCCTGGCGGATTGTGTGCTGCACTGCACATCCAAGAAGCCCTGCCTTGACCATAACTTGTCTCTGGACGCCGGAACCAAACCGCAGTACAGAAGCTCGGATGCCCTTGGCAAACGACACCTGAGAAAGCTCGTCGTCACAGACGTGATAGAGAGCATCGTGGAGGCCAAAAGCAAAGAGTTGGTTGCCTATCTACCATGCAACATGTTGCATGAAGTGTATGGATGCTGCTGTACTCCGTGTCAGCTTCTCACATGCACAGCACTCCGTGATAGCCCTGGCGTTCCAGCCTCGAGCCGGCCTGCCGAAACTCCCCGGCAACCCGGAAGCTTTAGCAGCCGTTCCAGCGAGGGCGGGGGGGGGTGGGGGCCTGATCCCCCGCCTCCTGGGCTTCCTTGTCTTTCCTTGCTCCCAGGGGTGGTGCCTGTGGTGTTCGCGGATGGAGTAGGCAGGAACATCGGTCCTCTTTCCAAACTTTCGTCTAGGTCTTGTTTTTGCTCCAGCATGCCGCCAAGCAAAAGCTGTAATCGACTTGTCGCATGCCGCGCATGTTGTAATCACATTGGATTGGCTGCCGAGCAACTATCCAAACTGTTACATAGGTATGGTTGCAGCTATTTGCCAGTAGCATTGTCATCGTTGTTGCCACTGCTACTACACCAGAGGTACCGGTTTCCCTTTTTCCCTTCCGGATGATGCCAATATCGCCGTGGTATAGCCTTCGCTCTGGTGCGGTTCTCCCCGGTGCGAGAGCATTGGCCGTCACGCGGATCATTGCGTTGACACCCGTCACTTCATCCCCGTTGTAGTTTGGGTGGCGGGATCTTTTGCGAACCGTGTCTGCAACCTGCACCCACAAAAACAAAGACAATCATACAAATCACGACTGCGTGCTGGCTACTTGGCCATGTTTGAGACGCAAGTTGCCCTGCATCTCGAAAACTTGCGAGAATCGCAGCAACGAGACGCCAAAAGGTCCGCAACTACTGGCAGTTTTACATCGCGGTGACGATCCCATCATATCCTATACTGCGAAAACAAAGTCCGTCATGAGGATCCCACCCCAACAGGCGCAATCCCTGTAACTGTTGTCGCAGACACCCCGGGCCGGGCTCATGTATGATCACGGCCGGCGGCCTTTGCGGGTGATTGAGGATGTGGAAGTGCTTGGTTTCTCCTCCCTTGTGGCTATGGGTGTGGTTACCACCTGTGTCCCTCCGCCTTCCGCAGTGGATGTGGAAAGTTCTGCTGTTGCTGAAGCTTGGACAGGGAGGAGTAGGGACCAGCTACTGCGGATTCTTCAGGGAATCTACAGTCGCCCTTCCCCAGTCTGACCGAGAACAGCTTGTGGAAGCCGAAATCACCCGAGCTGGTCTATGAGATACAAGCCGCCACAGCTCTGTACACCAAGCTTCCTTCACGTGTGGTCTGCAAACTGGCTTGACATCAGGCTGTGCATTGGAGACCATGCAAATGCAAACTCACAAAGCTTCGCAAGTTCCGTGCATGAACAGAGTGTTCTTTCCATGACAAGGAACAAATCGTGCACGAAGTCCGGTTCGAGTCACGGCTTGCACCTCACCAACGGTGACGAGCTCCACGTTGGGTTTGAAAACCGACCACCTCGCAGGCGTTTTGTGTGATCTTTGCTGCAGTTGTTGTCTTCGCCATTACAGTCAACTCAGCGAGAGAGTCAACACAATGCAGCATGCGCAAACAGCACGTGATCTTGAGAACGAAACCAATCTCTACGACCTTCATCTTCAGCAACTCTGAGACGACTGAACCATGAAACCATGTACTACGTTCCACCCCACGACCCACACACATACACAAGACACGCAACACACTTCACTGCCAAGGTACTGCACAACAAATTTCTCATCGTCCGACTCTTGCAGGAAGAATGCCAAGGTTCGCAAGACCCATGACTTCACGGTGCCTGCCATCAACACCGACATTTCCACAAGCGCCGGCTGCGCACTTCGACGCAGAGCGACAGCGCACAAAAGTCAAGAGTCAAGAGCATTGTGTCACCCCACCGAGCCTACCACACGCATCAAGCAGCTCTGCTTTCGTTTCCGTTTGGATTTAGATGATGTTGGCGTTGTAGGAGACATTGCGACCTGCTCTTCCTCCTCCTCGTCACTGTCCTCGTCAACTCCTGCCGTGCGGAGGAACTGCGCGGCGACGTGCAGCGCAAAGTAGCCGCAGACCATGGCAAGGAGCAAGACAAGAAAACCCGCTAAAACCCAGGTCATCTCTGCGGAGGGGTTGAAGATCAGCATCACGGCAACCATACTGAAGAGCACGAAGCGGAAACTCAACAGGCACATTTCCAGAAAATCCAGGATTTCAGCCTGGCTATTCGTGAATGGTCTGCACCACGCGCAGAGCGTCAGCTGCACGCCGGACAGGAAAGGGAAGAGCAGCAGCTTTGCTTTCTCATCGTTTGCAAGGTTTGTGTAAGTGACGATGTTCATGAGGCCGATGTCCACCCGCTTGACAATAATATCCCACCACCTTAGAGCCAGATCTTCAGTCAGCCTCCACCGTGAAAGCTACGTCAGTTACATCACTGAGCTGCTGGTTCAGCAAACAAATGAGCCCGGCGCCAGAAAGCTGGCTCAAAGCCCTGAATGAAGTATCCATACTTTCGGTAATTCTCCGGGCTCTGCCGGTCATCCAAGCAGTATAGGCGGATGAAAAGCAGGACAGGCACGCCCAGGCACCACACGCCAAGGCCAATGCAAGCAATCAATGCTAGCAGGAAATGGTCCTCACCCCAGCAGACCACTTCGGGATGAGAGCGCAAGCGCTGCTGCATCAGTTGAAGGCCTGTCGCTGGATCATCGACGGAAATTGCTCGGCATCTGATCATCTGCAAGAAGCTCGAGAGCAGCTCCGGCCACCTTAATTTCCGAACAGCTATGAACATGCAGGGCTGTTTCCGCTGCAGCACAATTGACTACTTACCGAATCCGAAACAAAACTGCCAACTGCAGATCCAGAGACATGCCAATAAGCGTCACCCAAAACACCGGGACGCACTGAAAGAAAAGACGCCCAGGTCTTGGAAACGAGGTGAACAGGCCGAAGTCCAACGCTTCCTGAGCGGAGTGATCACGTCAAGCAGAAGACCTGCCCAAAACCCTACGCCTAAGAGACCGAAGCCAGCGTAACATCTAGAAAGCAAAGAAAAGAATAATAGTCATAGACATTCTACCGTTGGGGAGAGTGGGCGAGGGTCGCGGAGGTGTTTGTTGTTTACTTGTTGTGTGTTCGTTGGTTCGGCTGTTTTGTTTGTTCCATGGGTAGAACAAGAACGGCGGACCCCCTCCAAAGAAAAAGCAAGCCTCCGTAGCGATGATGTTTGTTCTTTTGTCGATTTCTTGTTCTTCACTCGTTTACTGGGTGTCGTGTACATGTTTCACTTGTTGTCTACATGTTGTTGCCTGTCCTTGTCAGTTTTTCCAAGATATCCCAGAGGTTACCGTATTCCGTTTCCTAACCGTGAGCTTCAAGCCCTGATGTTGTGGGAAGTCTTTGCTTCGAAGACTCGGGATCGATCCCGTTCAAGCCATCGTCTTCATCCACAACATGGAGCATCTTCATAATCTTGGAGTTGGACTTCAAAAGAGCCGTTGTAAGGTGGGAGGTGCTCCGATGGAGATGATCGTCATCATGATCGACGCGCTGCCTTCCAAGCACGACAAGGTCCCTTCTGAGTAGATCTATGCAGAAGTGGCAGACCTATTTGCCCAGTGCGGCACCTCAGATCCCTGCAGACAGCACGCACCAAAGAGGAGAAACGCCTCCAATCGGCCTCGCAAGCTCTCTCTGCGGCAGGTGCTGCTGATTGGAGCATGAGTTGGAGATAAGTCATCACTGCAAACTGAGTGAACCGACTTCCATCTTCTTCAGCTCGGAAGGACTGCCACATCTGGCGGCAACCTTAGATCCCAGCCAAGGGACTGGTGCCAGCATGGTACAGTCCCAGGGTAAAGGACGTTGGCGCGAAATCCTCGTGACAGGTGTCGTTTCTGCGCCCGGACCCTGCAGAGATGGCCGGGGAAGGGGGAAGGCCATACTACGATTTTGACTTTAGCACGAAACGGCACCACACAGCACGGCACCGCACAGCTCAGCACCGAAAGAGCACAGCACAGCATAGTGTGGCTTTGGCAGCACAAATCCCTCAACCTGCGGCGTCGACTTGGAGTCACGGCACTTCGATCACGACATCCTCGAGGGGAACCTCTTGCTCTGCGGCCTCGTCCTGGAACTTGTGGCGAAGCTTCCATGCCCGAGTGCGCAAAACCTGGCCGTGGGTCAACAGGGATCCGATCTGGTGGTGTCAATGGGTTGCTTCGCTTGCGCTAATGGAGCTTGTGCTTCGCTAATGGAATCGGGACTCTCGGTGAATCACATTCCAGGCCTAACTTGTTATATCCCTTGGAGGCACATGTGAAATCAGCTGGGCCACACAAGTCTCCAGCATACTGGGCGGCATCCTGGGCTGAAAGTCTCAGACTCAGAGCACTCCACTTGCAACCAGCCCTGAATCGCTGAATGCAAACAGCTTGGGCAAACTAGTTAGCAATGGTGATTTCGAGACATGTCCAGTAAAATGCAATGCTGCACCAAGCCACCTGTCAGCAGCTGCATGCTGCAAGCCTGGATGAGAGGCAGACGGATTGCATGACGGGTTGTTTGTCGATGGAGCTATCCAGCTTGGCTCTGGCCGAGCAGCTTTCCGCCCTGACGCCCTTTATGAGGAGGTCTGGATTTTGGGTAAAGTCGTGCCATTCCAGATCGGCCTCTTCGCAGAGCGTGTCCTTATTGTGCAGACAGCAGGCTGCTCAGGCCGACTTGCTTCTGCAGTGCCCTACAGGCCCTACTGGCCCTACAGTCTAGTATTCAGCTCCGGTGACAAAAAATGGATCTCGGCATGCCGCATGCAGACCTGAATACGATTCTGAAAATCCAACTGCTGCGCAGGAGGCCTACAACCGAAATTAGGCATTTAGGCGCTGGCACAATTTCAAAGCCAAGAGTGGGTAGGAAGCCAACTTGCCTGCCAGGAGCTGTTCATGTGTAACTTCATGTCAGAACGACTGCACCGGCTGCCGGCTCCTTCGATAAAGGCAACAGGGTCTTCGGCATCATCGTGCAGCCCGCCGGTTGTCTCCGTGTCAAGCACGCCTGACTCCTAGAGAACGGCGAGACTGGAGGGATCAAGACTCACTTCTGCACACACACGCACGCAAGTCCTGCACATCATGCCAGGTCAGGCCCCTCTCCGCCAAGTGTTTGTCAAGCGCCTTCCTTAAAGCCTTGAGGGCCGCTTCTCGCTTTCGGGTTTTCCGACCGGAATCATTCATTTCAAGCCCAAACTTCCGCAAGATGGGCAGCACGATGTAGACCATCCCGGCGCAGATCAAGAAGACCCCAAGCATCGCCAGCAAAGGGCTGCTGATGTGATAGATAGCTGGTGCAAGATTCTTCCTAGACAAGTCTCTCCCTCGCTCTCTCGTGCGCAGTCTCGAAGCATAGTCTTACATATACACGAAGAGAAAGAGAGAGAGAGAGAGAGAGAGAAAAAAGTGAGCTAGGATCACTTACTTGCTTGCTTACATAGAGACCTACTCTCGTACTTACAAGTACATCTACACCTACACCGTCTGTGGCTACACCGATTCGATCTTTTGCAACCTGGCTGCACAGGCCTGTTTACACACGCAGATCGAGAAAACAGATGGTGCTGAAATTATGCCCAGGAGCGCAATCTTGTTTCCAGGAAGCATCTGTTCGGCGTGGCATTCCGCTGACATCGCCACAGTTGCCACCTTGGGCCTCAACGCGATCCGTCGGCCCTGAACACTGAACTATCCGATTTCCGATGCTACCACAAGGTTTCTGCAAGCAAGCACTGCACGTGGCTGAGATCGGTACATAATCTTCATGAGCTCAAAAACACCGTCCATTGCTTGCGTCACTTCTTCCGGCCAGGGAAACTCGAGGCCCTGCGCGGAAGAACAGCGCTGAATCGAAAGAGGTACCAGAGAACGCACTGCGCTCAAGAAGTGGAAGTGCAAAAGTGCAGAAAAGTCCCGAGTCCGGTGCCTGTGAGCCGAGTTCACAGTCTGCAACCGTGATGTTCGCTTCTGCACAAGCTTGGAGCTGCTCCAGTTCCTTCTGCTTCTCGGACCAGCCGAAGCCACCAACTGATCCAAGGTCGAACTGCGTCAGCACCGAGCCTTAGATGCTTGAAGGTGGAGATGAGGCTGCAGTAGCGGAAGGGCCAAGAGGACGCGCAAAGACGGGGGGAGTGCAGCACTTCGCCTGATCTCGCGATTATGTGCGGACAAGATGCATGCTGCCAGCCACTGGGTCCCAACACCTGGCAGCCATGGACAGCTAGTCAGCTAGTCTACGAGTACCGAGGCATCTCGTATTTTTCTTGCTACAAAACTGGGCCCAGGCACGGATCATGCTGGTGTGCAGCTTGGTTCCTCCCTTGACAGCCGCCGTTGCCGCCATCACCGCTACTGCGAAGTTCAGGACCGTCTTGGTGAAGACGTCGTTGAGAACTCCCATCTGAGTTGGACGTCTTGTAAAGGCTGACCAAAGCTGACTGCTATGGCTATGCACCTATTTCCCGCTGTGGCCACGATAATCTGGGGCGTGCATTGTAAGGGCGCTGCCGTCACGGCGCTGACGGGATCATCAGGGCATCGGGAGCATAGCTCAGGATAGTCGTCTCTGGCCCACCCATCCGGGCACTCGCCGCACAACATGCCAGTAGATCCTGCCGGAACAAAGCATATGTAATCAAGGAGGACGACCTCAGAGACTCACTGTCCGATCTTCGCGCCTTCAGAGCAGTTGTTCAGGGTACCTTAGCTTAAACGGAAGCAACACGATCGTCTCCACAAAGGCTCTTGTTTTGGCGCCTTTGAGTGGCTCGTGGAACTAGATGCATCAAAGGTGCCCGCTGCTCCATGGCAGGTTTCTGCAACTGGAAGGCCGAGCCGCTCCACAGCACACGCCTCGCCACCTCCGCATGCAGAGACCTCCTCCACCACCAAAACATCGCAAGCGACTGCTGATGTTGCACCAGTTTGGTAGTAACCTTTCCTTGTGTGCAAAACACTGCCAACACAATCAAGTGGACTCACATGCCGAGATGACGACATACATGAAACCTGTCAGGCAGCTCTGCCACTGGCTGTGCATGTACCCGACGTGATGACTGGCTGCTTGAATTTGTGAGGTTGCCACCCTCAAAGCCACCGCGACAGATCAGGCCCGCGTAATCGCAAGTTGCACATCTGGCCAGATTGCCCGTCGTTGCATCGGTCTTGGCATGAAAGCCGGGCTGGCAAAAGCAGTCGTCCAGACCTGAACTGCCTGGCTCGCTGTCTGCACTGGTGGGGCATGTCAGGGGGCACTCCCCATTGCCAATGTTCGGCTTGTATTTCCCGCGCTGGCAGGGTTGGCACAATGATTCATCTTGAACGGAATAGAAGCCAGCCTCACAGATACAATCTGCGATGGATCTGCCCACTGACGTCGTTGTCGAATTCCTGGGGCATGGAATGGCCTCCCCGGTGCCAGGGCAATAGGATCCCAAGAAGCAGTCGACACATGCTCCGGTCTCATCTGCATAGAGGCCCACCTGGCAGGTCGTTAACATATGCCCAAAGCGAATTCCCCTCCCCCCACCCCGATCCCCCCAAACGACCCCATTTTAGAAGCCGCCTGGCACTGGCAGTCGTCCGGAGATGTTGCCCCCGTTGTCAAGGTAGACATGAGCTCCGGACACCGCGTGCAGGACACATCCCCCACAGCAGCCTCAAGAGCACACAAGGCTGCTGCAGAGCCCCGGCCTAGATTCGAATTTAGAATCTACACGCAGCGGGTGGCAAAGTTGGGGACTGTGCGACAGCATCTTTTCCCTTTGACACACTCGACATGCACTTCAGTGTCAGGGCTCATTTCATTCTCTAGACGAAAATAACAGGGTGCACGTGAACACGACCTGCCTTGTATCCGCCTTGTTCACACAAGGCACAAGACATCGTGGCAGCACTGTAGCCATAGCCAGGGCTGCATTCACAATCGTCTTCGCTCAGCACAGGCACTCCTGTAAGGGATAATGTCGAGCGCACACATGCAAGCCGAGCTGAGGTGCTGAGTAACATGAGTAACATAGCCTTAGCATCGCTGAAGGCTCGTGACAGCAAGTCCTGGCGGTACAGACCTCCGTGCCGGGCACTTAACTGTAGTTTGTGTGATCTCGGGAACGCTCTCGATCGCCAGACCGATACCAGCTGCACCGAGCGTCCTTCATGACATTGCATGGCAGAAGGAAGGAGGGGAGGACGACGAGGTGGGAGGGCAAGGTGGAGCAAAGGCGGTTTAGATGCGTCGAGAAGTCCACGGCAGACGGACGACTCTCTGTCCCACAAAAAGCCTCATCAAACCCATAGGCCCCCCACAGCAAGCCATTCAAGAAACCACGAAACAACCTTGCAACTCCAATCACAACTACATAATCATCATCGTTCATGTTTCTGTGCCATGACATGCCATAACAGATGGTCATCATTTCCAGGTTTGTTCAGGGGTTGTTTTGGACATATAGTTCCGCAACCTGGCCGGCAGCGGCAGCGGCGGCGGCAACGGCAGCGGCAGCGGCTGCAGCAGCACATGCAACGGCAACATCAGTCCTCTCCTTTCCTCGTTTTGCAAAGAGCCTTTGGCGATGCACTGCCACGTCGGCCAGCACTGACAATTACTTGTGCAGGTTGCCTAGAAAACCGGAAAAACATACCTGAGCCTTCGCCAACTGGCCACACTCATCACATTCAACCCTGGCGTTCCCAGCTTACCTTTCTTGCCCCACAGTTTCCTGACGTGTGCCCACGTTGCGGGCAGGGGCCGAAGGTCAGAAAACTCACAGAAACCCACACAAAGCCCAACCAAGCTCGTACTAAAACCAATGTTTCAGCGGAACTTGCCGCTCACATGGCCTGCGCTTGGAGCGGAAGAAGCATTTAAAGAATCATAACGGAACTCTCAGAACCTTCGATCTGCGCGAGAACATTGGCTCCCGCATCGCAAGCCCGGAACATGCACAGCACCCACAAATCGAGAAGTGTACCAAGTGGGGCGAGGGTTAATCCAAAGCGCCCGGCCCCTTAAAATTGCAAGACAGGAGCAAAGAGTTGAGCAACGACGAGGGTGGACGAAGAGAGTGATCAACACAGCGCCATCGAAGCATGCTAGGGGCTACAGTAGGGGCACTTGGCTCAAAAAAACCAACCACTCAAAGGAAAACAGCTGCCGGGAGAGCCGAACTTCGGATTCTGGTCCACGGCATCCTCCAGCTCTTTGGAGATCAAGTCGACCTGTTGTGCATTGAATGCAAGTGCAGTCTGAAGAGACCAAAGCAGTTCTGCCAGGGAGCATCCATGTCTTGGAGAGTCAAGCTGGCTTCTTCTGCTGTGCGCTGCTTGATGGTGATGAGCACCGTAGAAGTTGCTTGAAGCCGGCGAGCGGTTGAATTGCTCGAGTTGCTCGATAGTACTTCGTCTATGATCTCCTTTCGGACAACAGTTCGTGCAGAATCGTTGTGCTCGCATCTCAAGCGACATTTGCATGCAAGCCATTGATGTTCAGGCAAGGCACAATCACGATAGCAGTGGGGTCGACCCGGGTTGAAGCTGACAAGGTTGAAATGAACGTTGCCTGGCCCACACCACCCTAGCAACGTGAACACCAATCTGAAGTTCTATGAATGCCAAGCTGCTTTTAGCTGATTCTTCAGCGTCTGCTCGTCTCCGTCGGATGAAAGTCGTGTCATTGTCATTGTGAATGAAACCGCAGGCACAGCTGATTCGTTTTTGAGAACCAGTTCAGCCGGTGGTGAAGGGCCTGGTGTTACTGTCACATTAGGAGATTCCGAAGCATTGCTCACATTGCTCTCGTTGCTCTGGTTCGAAGTGACTGGTGACTCGCCCGGGTTTGGGGGATCTGCCGCGGGGTCTGTCGTGGGGATGGCACAGAAGGATTCGGACCTGGAGCCGGTGCCAAAGGTTGTAAATCCTGCAGGGCACGGAACGCAAGGATCCTCATTCCCGGCCACGCTCTTGTACGAGCCCTCGCTGCAAGGAGCACAGCCCGTTGGCTCGAGTCCATATCCTCGATCACAGACGCAAGCTGCCAGGGAAACCTGGGTGCAAGGCATGAGCAGTCTGTGCGAAACTCCCCCCCGAAACAAATTGAGATCTTGCATGACAACACCTGCTGTATTCAAGCAACGGATCCCAATTCAAGTGTCGTTTCTCCGGAGGCACAAGGCACCCTTGTCGCCAGTTCTGGCCGCCCTCCACCGCAGTAGTAGCCCCGAGTGCAGTGCTCACAGATTCGACCTGGCCACGCTTTCACTCTGAATCCTAGCACTGACTACGAAAACCAGCGGCTGCGCGACGACGAATGCATGTTTTTAGACCGACGGCCAGCCTCCAACTGGTCCAATGGCATAGCTACCTGGCGGACAGTCAACTCGTAGAATACCACCCTCAGCTCGGAAAACCGAGGAGTCTCCACAGTCACCTGTTGTGGGACACCAACAGATGCTGTAGGTCCCCGCCATGGCCCCTTGGGACAGCTCGCCGAGGCCAGCTTCCAGCCCAGAGCTCCCATCGATGACCACCACCGAGCTCTCCAGCTTTGGGAAACCTCGCACCCCCATCCCTGGAGTCTGCCCGCAATCGCCGTAAGCGATCAAGACCTGGTCCCCGGCAAGCAAGCCAATTCCGGAGAGCAGCAGCGTGCAGTTGCTGCCTGTGTTGCAGACGGCGACCTGCTCGAAAGGCCCGCTTGCCGTCATGAGGCCCACTTTCGCCTGGAAGCTGCTTGGTGCCTCGCATGGTTCACCCGCATCGGGCCAAGGCCTGCAAAAGCAAAGACGGAAAATTCCGGGCGTAGAGAGCAGAACATCACTGCCGTTTCCAATGAAGGCAAAATCCCGCGAGTTGCTTGTCTCCATGATGCCGCCGCCAGGAAATCCGGGCAGTGCAATGCCTCGGCCGCAGTCTGAGAGAACCATCAGACGATCACCGGCTTCTAGAAGGGCACCCTCGATCCCAGACACTGAGCATGGCTGCCCGACAGAGCAACCGCTCTCCTGATTGGTTCTCGGGCCGACCACACTCAAACGTCCAGCATACACATTGAAATCTTCCGGAGAAGTGCACGCATCCACTGCCCCTCGTCCACTCGCACACCAGCAGAGCAAATAACCGGCCAGGTTTGCATCAATCGAGAGATAGTAGCTGCTTTGACTATCAGAGATCCCAAAACCCAGGTCCAGTGTGGTGACCGCACGGTCTCGCTGCAGGTTGCTCAGACTGCCGAGCCCTTCAGAGTTGGAGCTCGAGATTTCTGTAACTGCAGTGGTGCCACATGCATCTCGCCTTACGGACACGAGGTCTGTCAAAGCCAGCTCAAAGCCGGAAAAGGGAGACAAGTCAACGCAGTCCCGACCTCGCACACACTGAAATAAATTTTCTGATGGGCCAGCAACAAGAAGTCGCCCGGCCTGCGTAAGAAAGTTGGCATTCAAATCCGTGCACACCAGGCCTTGCATGTTGGCACACCAGCACATGTTGTAGAAGCCACCTGCTGGTGTGAAATCCAACGGCTCGTCGCCCCACCCGTAGCCTCTACCTGTGTCCGAGACCTTGGAAATCCCATCGTTCTCTATACCTTCTACTGACACCTTCGCGGTTTTGCAATCTGTAGACGCAATACCTATGCGATGACCCGCCCTGATGCCATAGCCCTCGAGATCATCCACAGAACACACTCGGCCTGAAACGCAGTCGCGGTCTTGGCCAGGATATGGGCGCACGCATGCTGTGAGGTTAGTTGATCCACTCTGTTCCGTGGTTGTTCCCTCCGGACATATGCGGCAGGTGGCATCGGCATCAGCACCGGTGGCGTCGCTCCAGGTGCCAATACCACAGAACAAACAGGACTCCAGAGAAGTTGCACCAAAATTTTGAGAATAACGACCAGCTGGGCAGCCCTCGCACGTTGCAGCCCCTTGCGATGAAAATCGTCCAGGACTGCAGTCATTACATTCGCTGCTGCCTTCTTCCGAATACTTCCCAGCATCACAGTCCGCACAAGGCGCATTGCCAATATCTCCCTTGAATCGGCCCGCCTTGCACAGGTCACACTGCTCTGTTGTTTCATTGAGGTACGTTCCATCTGAACACAGGCACTCATCCTCAGCACCTGCCGTGCTGGTGTCTGTTGTCCGTGACTCACTACACGCCTGCCGATGACTTCCCCCGAAGCAAAAATGGCCATCCCCACATTCAATGCATCTGCCGGGAGGCTTAGGGTCGAAATGATAACCAGCTGAGCACGTGCAAGCAGCTTGGGTGACGGCACCCTGCTGCAACGTGGTGAGCGGGACATCGCCAGTCGGACAAGCCTCGCAGCTCGTGTCACCCACTGAGGGTTTGAAGTAACCCTGCGGGCAGCTGGTGCAACCTGCGAGGATCCCAGTGCTCCCATCAGATGGCTGCAGTCCATGTGGGCACTTGCAATCATCTAGGCTGGTTGCATGCGTCCCAGGCTCAAAGCCTAAACCATCTGGGCACTGCAAGATTGAAGGCGAGATGTCTCCAAGCTGTGTAATGTTGGCGGATGCAAGCGCCGTGGTGCTCATCTCCGTGTAGACCCAGGCCGCGAAGGGTAAAGCCTCAAGCTTCCCCTGCATTTCTGCTGCGAGCTCAAGGTCCGAGCTGAAAATCTCAAAGTCCAGACGCCAATCGAGCACAGAGCCCACTTCCAGAGTAAAGGAAGCCCGAGAGTTAGAGCCGAGACCAAGGCGCTCGGTGACTTTTTCACTGATCTCATCCAGCAACTCCTGGGTGGAAGCATCCGCTACAGTCAGGGACCCATTGAAGGAATATACAGCTACCTGACTCGATGCAAAGAGAACTGATCCGTTCATGGAGACGTCGGATAGAGTGTCTAGGCTTGTGCACTGAAATTCTCCCTGCCGGCTGTCAATGTCAACAGCGAGGTTCTCGCAGAAGCACTCCAACCTACTTATTGCACCAGTTGCCGATGTCGTTTGAGGTGGGCATTCACCCGTGCACTCACGGAGCCTGTCGACCGAATTCTTGAATGTCCCTGCAGGGCAGGCCATGCAGGCACCAACGGCCTCAGCCAAGTAATAGCCCCGCCGGCACTGGCAGTCGTCCACCGATTCCGCTTTGGCAGCGGAAGTGCTTCCTGCAGGGCAGGAAACCTTCGACTTGCCCCAACCGCCTGGGCAGTAGTACCCTGGAGGGCACAGCTGGCAGGTTTTGGAAGCACCCACCAATTCATAATAGCCCGGTGGGCACACCAAGTAGACTGTGATTCCAGCGGCCCCGAAATTGAAGTTCTGAGTGCAAGGCTCAATGGAAGGATCACCAGTCTGCGACCGCATGGAGCACCAACAAAGCTCCACGATCTCTGGCACCGCATCGTTCCCTATGTGAAGCTCTCCGAGATTCAGAACACTGGCCCCGTCTTTTTGCGAGAGGTAGATGGGGCTGACGGGAGGAGGGAAGTTGGCCGCCGCAGTCAGCTTGTCACAAGCGGTCATTGGCACGACCGGATCCTTCGTCGACAAGCTGACTCCCCGAAAGGCGGGAACGATGCATTCGGAGCCGAGCATGCACCCGGCCGTCTGACCAGAGTAAGGTCCGGTGGCGAGAAATAGCCCTATGGTTGTTGTGAAGTCACTTGCCTTGTTACAAGCTAATCCAGATGCTGCCTCAGGACGACACCAGCACATTTGGTAAATTCCTGGCTCGGTGCTTAAGCTACCTCCGTCGAAGATAAACAGCAAGCCATTTTCAGAGGCATCTGCATAGCCTGGAGAAGGAAAGCCTGTAATGAAGCTGTCATCATCGCCACATTTCGGCAGAGCTGTGAGGCGGTCTCCATCTTGGAGGTTTTGGCCTTGAAGTTCCAGATAGAGCCAACACGTCTGCCCCAGAAAGCATTCCACCTCTGCCCCAGTATTTGGGCCGTCCAAGCTCAGGGTCGCAGCCTGCGTCTCCAAGTAGACATCGCTGTCGCTGTCCACCCGCAAGTCCATAGTGCTGCAAGGCGTGCCTTTGGAAGAACACCAACACAGCGTGTATGCGCCTGGTGCGTCGTAGACGGTGTAATTAAGTCCGAAATCTAGGTCTACTTCCCGGGGCACATCAGACGGCACGGCGGAGATTTGGAATGGCACCCCTGTGAATCTCCTGGCCCCATCCACAGTGCAGCCAGCTCGCAGGTTTAGTGTGTCATCTTTTGTCAAACCCACACCTCGCAATCGGCCCGCGTTGCAGACTCTGCCTCGAACACAGGAGAAAAACTGACCTTGGAAGGGCCCAGCCACAGCCATGGTCCCCACCTCAAAGTCGTACATCACGTCTCGAATGCATCGGAGATACTGAGGGATGTTGAATCCCTGATAACCAACACCACCACACCAGCACAGCTTGTAATTACCAGGCTCTGCTGTGATCTTGTCTGGCCAAGCAACCGAAAAGTTCGAGGTGATCCAAACCCTGGAAGACCCGAAGCCATTCACGACGCTCCCTGACTGCAGCCTCCGAAACCCGCCGTAGCCGCCATACGCACCAGGGGGGCCACCACCAAACCCGCCACTCCCACCGTAGCCAGCAAATCCACCACCAAACCCGCCACTCCCGTAGCCACTAAACCCACCAGGTGCACCCCCATAGCCCCCAAACCCGCCATAGCCGCCATTCGACCCGTAACCGTATCCTCCTCCCATCTGATCAAAGAACATGCTGAGATCATTAAGAATATCCTCCAGCTCGGTCGGATCTGGCTCGCACGTATCGACTTTGACATTCACCGCGTGCACACTGGTGTCCAGGAGCCCTGGCCCCTCAGCGAAGACAAACGAGCATGTCTTACCTGCTATGCATTCCACCGACTGATTCGTGCCAGGCTGAATACAGGAATCAGCACTAACAGCGCCGGTAGATTGAGTTTGTCCGCCTGGACACGGGGTGCATGCTGACGATTCATTTGCGCCAGTACCACTGAAGTACCGCCCAGCCGGACAGGCTTGGCAGGACCCTCGGCCTGGATTGGCAGTGTATCGGCCAGGAGGACACTCCGTGCAAGTTTCAGCAGTAGTGTTGGAGTTGTACTTGCCCGGCTCGCACGGTTCACAGTTCTCCTGACTTTCTGCACGGCTTTGGCCTCGCCCGCAGGGATTGCAAAACTCTTGACCTGGCTCGGCAAATGTTCCAACCGGGCACGCTTCGCAAGCTGTGCGATCGGAGGTCGGCTTCGATCCTCCAGTACATTCGATGCATGTTGTGCTGGCATTTGGGGAATACAGTCCCCACCAGCAGTCGTGACAAAACATCTCGCCTGCCATGGCATGTTTCCCTGCAGGACAGGGCTGGCAGGCTGTGCGATCCGTCTTTGGGACATAGCCTCCAGGGCAGTACTCGCAGCTTGCGCTGCCTTCAGAAGATACCTGATCGTACCAGCACTGACTACAACTTTCAGAAAATTCACTCGAAAACGTTCCTGCTGCACATTTGTCGCATTTGCTGCTGGCCTGCGTTCCAGAAAATTTCCCTGCAGGGCAAGCTTGGCACAGTTCTCCACCTCTGGAGAACTCCCCATACCAACAATCATAGCAAGGAAATCCATAGTAACCAGCTTTACCAGCTGGGCAATCGATACATTCCGAAAGATTCGCTTCGTACCGGCCGTTTTCACACTGCGTGCACTCGGAGGACCCTTCAGGAGCCACTGTTCCAGTCATGCACTGGTAGCAGAAGAAACCCTCGTCGCTGTAGTATCCGGCTTGGCACTTCTCGCACAGCGTCCTGTCGCTTGATGGCTGAAACCCGGGATTGCACGCGCCACATACGATTGTTCCTGGGTGTGTTGCCACGCCAGATACACAAGAGTCGCAGAACAAACTTCCTGGCGAGGAAGTATGCTCTCCTGGCTGGCATTCTGCGCAACTCGCTGCTGCGACTTGGTTAGAGGCTCGGCCGGGAGGACAGGGAGTGCAGAAGTGAGCATGTGCATGAAGCTGCCACAGCTGGCCATCATCAGCCAAATAAGTCCCCTCCGGACAGTCTGTGCAATCCACTTGACCTTGAGAGTCGGCATACCTTCCTGCCGGACAAACGGTGCAAACTCCGTTGTCCCAGAAGGTGCCATAATCACCTTGGCCGGCTACAAGATTGAGACATGTCCTTGTCGGGTCCTTGCTAAACTGGCATGATTGAACCTGCAAAGGCTACAGCCTTCCTGCACAAACTCGGCGCACGATGCTGAGCTCCCGGCAAATAACGCACCTGTCGCAGCTTATACTGTAATTCACTGCATAGGGATGATGCCATGAGCTCCCCAAGAAAACATCCCGAAACAGCCCTCGCAGCATCGAAGGAGGGATGCATATAGAACATGCAGTCTATGTTTTTCCATGTGCCTTCAAACGGACTGCGATGTGGCGGATTTGTACTTGCATCTCGGGAAGCTGTGCCCGTCCCCTTCCCTGCAGCCGATTTTGACATCTGGAAACCGTTCACATTCGGCCTTACATGGCGCACAAATTGTGGTGCTTGTGCTCTTCTCGGCGAATGCCACGACCACTTCGCCTTGAAGATTGTGCTTCCCAGATGGCAAAACACACCTGCAACTAAGTCTGCACAAATGGGAAACCTTGCTGCTGACCGGCCATACAGTCGGATGTCGCCGAAGCGCCCTCCACGCTCAGACGCCAGGTTTCAAGCCGGTTTGGGTCTGGGGCAGCCTTCTCAGATTTTCCGAGGGAGTTCATGGCCATCCAGATACAATTCGAGGGCTTGGGACGCCTTCTATCTTCTCGGGCCTTTTGGATATCGCTATTTGCATTGGCTGTGCGGATGGATTCCCGTGGTTTGGTTCCGGGAATGCTTCGACAAGCAATATCGCTGATTCAGTTCGGCGGTTCTTCTGGGTGTCTAAGGATGCTTCGAGGAGCAGCCGTTGAATAAATCGGTTCGTCGGCTGATTTCACTACGACTGCAACCACTCGTAATTTTCTACTAACGAACACTAGCACCACCACTACCGCCACCACGACACGCCACCACATTCCCAACCACATCCCCACACGCTGCACCTTCGCGCAAACCTTGTCCGTCAGTTGCTGACTACTACCACCACTACTACCATGCCGGTACCGGGGTTTCAGCGCTTACGCTCGGATTCTCTGGCCTCTAGGCAGGGCATCTGTCCATAGTTCTATTGGACGAACAGGATCCGCAAGCTTCAACACCGGTCAGCCAGCTACTCGTCCTATTGGTTTTCTTGCTTTGGGGTGCAACGTGCTTGGCGCGGGCACGAATCGCGCGGTTAAATCAGAAAATGGACGGACAGGAGGATACTTGTGTGTGGCGAACGCCCTGGGTGGGGTCTGAGACAAGCGGCGGTGGGAACCGAGAATGCGGATGCCTAATGGCGGCCTTCGTATTGGAGGCGGGCAAGCCGAGTTGCATTACTATCATGCTTTTGGTTCTTGCGTCTTCTTGTTCTTCGCTAGCGGCTGCTAGTCTGCTAGTCTGCTAGTCTGCTAGTCTACTAGTCTGCTAGTCTGCTAGTCTGCTAGTGCTGCTGGCAAGCATGCCCGGCTGGAAAGCAACTCCCCATCCAAGGTGAGACCACTGCAAACTTAGCTGTATTTCTTGATAAGCCTTCCGAACAGCATGCTGTTGCTTGGCGGCCCCGTGGCAAACACAAAGATATCGATGCACAGCGGCTCAATGCAGGCAAGAGCACGCTGGAGGGACGGCGCTAGCGTCCAGCCCATATCCAGGCCTTAGAACTCGTCGTGCCGTCAGGGTCATGTTGGGCCGAGGCCCTAGTTGAGAGCACAAGATTCGGTGTTCTCAGGATGTGACGTCGTGCATGTCAGGCACGACACGGACCAGAGCTGTCCGAAGACAAGCACCAGCGTACGAAACATTGGTATTCACATTGGAAGTGGACAGATCGGAGTCCACATCTTTCTCACATCACACATGGGCTGTTCGGCTTGAGCCACACAGCCTTGGTTCAAAGGACACAGGCATGATGAAGACTGCTACGAGTAGGCGGTCGCATGTTCTTCAACCCTCCATCCTCCGATTACTTCATGTGCCCGGCAGAACCCGTTCTGCAAAACTTGCTTATTTCCTTCCTGAATGTGGGGCCTCGAGCTCGGAATACGGCAATCGTTGCTGTGCATTAGCACGACAGCAACATCCCAAAAAAGCAAGCTCGGAAAGCCAGGCGGCTTCTGCACTGCGGCAGCACCGGAACATTAGCAACATCAGGTGGGCCGTCTGTTGCGGCTGTCAAATTTTGGAAAGGCACGGCAGCAAGCAAGCTGAGAGCCTTGCTCTGGGGGTGCTCTCTCCGACTACATAACTATGAACAATGCCAGCAGAGGCAGGCCTGTGTGTGGGCGAATCCTCATAAAGGCGACATGGCCCTTGTCATGAGTCTTGCGAGCTGGCCAACTTAAGGGCTCGCCCACACTCTACAATGCTGTCTGATTGGGCGAATCAATCGCCATAGGAACCTGAGAAGTTTCGCACATCGTTCGAGATTTGTTGCGTGTACCAGAAAACCCTCCGACGTCCTGCAGTCTTGCGTCACGGATCGAACTGACACAAATTAAGCCCACTTCCGACCAGCCAAAGTGCTACCAGGAGGCTACTGATTTCACTTCTGTGTCCGGAACCGGCGAGACGGAGTGCTGGCGCTCCTCCCATGCCGCGATGACCATGAGAATAAACAAGGATAGTCCGACGCAAGTCACTCACCGTGCACAGCCAGTTCATGAGTGTGCTTTGCAAGCTCAGCTCACGCGGAAGAACTGTCACAAATCCGTGCGAGTACCGAAACCCGAAGACTTCCCTTTCGGCCTCCGCAGGGGAGGGGGACCGGCTCCGGCCCGATGACGCAAGTGCGGAAGATTTCTCCGCCTGCTCAGCATCAACTTCTGTCTACAATCACCTCGTTGGATTCAGTAAACGACGAGCCAAGAACACACTCATGCCAGTATACATGCACGAGGCCTTGGCATCCAGGAGTTCGGATCCTGCTCAACGTCACGATTCAGATAATTAGCCACTTTGCGAGCCCAATCACACGAATACTTCACATGCCTGCTTCCGCCCCTGGAGCCAGCTCTTGTACCCGAGCGATTTCAAGAACATCTCTGGCATCATGTGAACGCTTCATTCCGCTCATTTTGGTCTGTGCGGCCTGTCATCAAAGCCGCGTCTGAAGCGTGAAACAATCGCCTATGCGTTTTGCAGCAAAAGCGCCCTTTCTGCCATTGGGACGTGTCGCCGTGGAACCAATTGAACCTCGGCTGCCAAACGTTGAATTACATACTCTCTCTCTCTCTCTGTCTCTCTTTCGTTAGGGCTACTCTCTTCTTCTCCCAGGCTTAAGGGGCGAGTCAAGCCCCCCGGGTGTAGCCCTCTCTCTCTCTCTCTCCCTGTCTCTCTTCTTCCACACAGCTACAGGAGGTACTCGCTCTCTCTCTCTTGCTTGCTTGCACAGCGTTTAGGGTGTAGGGGACTTCCTGCACCCCCGCGCAATGCTGAGGTTCCCCGATGTGAAACTTCCCAACCGCTCCGGACACTCCCCCCTCCTCGGGCGAGTGCTCACCTGCTCTCCTCTCTTCCTTCGCGGAGCTTGTAGCGGTGTTCACGCTTGCTCTCTGTCTTTCTTTCTGCAGGGCTTAGGGGTCGTCCATGCGACCCTCAGGCCATTGGCCCGCCCAGCCGCCCCTGTCTTAGTAAGTGGCTGGTTTGGCATTGCTCTCTCTCTCTCTCTCTCTCTTTCGCTCTTTTCTTTTGTGGGGTATCAGCTCCCGAGCCCTCGAGACACGCAGCCTTAAGCCACTAGGACAAGGGGCCCCGTCTGGGTACTCATTCGCCTGGCTGTCCTGACCACCAGCACTATGAGCCAACTGCGGGAAAGCCACTTCAAGCGCATTCCACAAGCTTCGCCCCTTGCCTCTTCGAGAGCGAAGAGAGGATTGCCGAAGCCTCAGGTTGCACCCAACATCGGCTCGCGTTCTGCAACCTGCGACTGAGGCAGGCTCCTTCCTCACTGTCGTCTTCGTCTTCGATCTGCCCAAATTCCAGGGAACGCGAAAAACTAGCTTCCATGAGTAAGGGATCTGGAATTGGTTTGGGGATGTTCTTGCATTCTTTTATTCTGTATGTTTGCTTGGGTGGGTTTGCTAGGGAAGAAGCCTGCAAACTCGCGATCGCGACCTCGGAAGGGTTTTTTCCCGAGGTGCAGCAAACCCTTTTTTCCGAAGTGCGGCCAAAGACTTTGTTCAGGTCGAGCTATTGGTGAACTCAAATTTGTGGGGCTTCAAGCTACTGGTGAATTCCAATTCGTGGGGCTTGGTCTTCTCTCAAGCTATTCGTGAATTCCAATTTGTGGGCTTGGTTCTGCTTCAAGCTATTCGTGAATTCCAATTTGCGGGGCTTGATTCTCCCTCAAGCTATTGGTGAATTCCAATTCGTGGGGCGTGGTCTTCCCTCAAGCTATTTCTGAATTCCAATTTGCGGGGCTTGATTTTCCCACAAGCTATTGGTGAATTCCAATTTGTGGGGCTTGATTCTCCCTCAAGCTATTGGTGAATTCCAATTCGTGGGGCATGGTCTTCCCTCAAGCTATTTCTGAATTCCAATTTGCGGGGCTTGATTTTCCCACAAGCTATCGGTGAATTCCAATTTGTGGGGCTTTGTTTTCCCTCAAGCTATTCGTGAATTCCAATTTGCGGGTTTGGTGTTCCCTCAATCTCTTGGTGAATTCCAATTTTCTATAATGTAAAGTAATATTGTATGATATAACATGATATACTATAACATAATATGTTATAATATAATGTAATAAGAGAAAATCATAGAATAGAATAAAATATAATATAAAATATATAGTATAAGATGGTAACCTAAAATGTATATATTTATTATGTGACATATAATATATAATAGCTAACGAATACTGCATAACATGTAATATATAATATACGTTATAATATAATACACTACAATGTAACAGAACATAATATATTATAATTTCATATAACAGAATACAATACAACAAACTGAAATATAATATACTTGAATATCAATATAACTGAATATAATTTTTTATAAGAATAAATATCATACCATAACATAAGAAATATATGACAATGACGCACCCCCCCTTTTGCAAACAGAATGCCTTTATGATGAGTTTTGAAAAGCTCTAAAACAGCTTTGTGGTTGATGCAAGTCTTGTTCATGGTGCGATGTTACAAGCCTGCACGGTTAAAAGGAAAGCGGGGGGTTTGGGGGGGTGGTGCACCCCGCCCCCCCATTTGCAAGCACAACGTCTTTATCACAGGTTCTAGAGGGTTCATATGGGCTCTGTCCTTGCCGACAGGATGATACCTGAAGCGATATTGCACAGCTTGAAAATATCCCCTCAGGCTATGGGGGGCCTGCCCCCCAAACATGCAGTCCAGACCTTTTTTGGGGGTCTGGATTGCGATTTCACAGGGTGTGGGTCAGGATGCCCACCGGGTAATTCAGACCTTCGCCTAACTTCCTAATCCAGACCTTCGGCTCAGTGATTCTGTATGACAGTCTCTGTGGTTTCGCTGCGTTTCTGCTTGTTTCTGTCACATTGCTGCGGTTTTGTAGTGATCCCTATCCTTTCGCTACTGACGCAGGAGTCGCGCGGGGAATGGGTTGCTATTCGGACTGGGGCAGTTCCGAAAAGAACGGACCTGCAGGTTTTCACGGGATGGGCATCCATGGGAGCAATACGCCTAAGCCATGGATCTTTGGATCCATGGTG
>BGNK01001740.1:29807-40446 GCA_003297005.1 Symbiodinium sp. clade A Y106 | reverse complement strand
GTTTTTTTTAGAGGTTAAGAGGCGAGAATTAGCGGGGGTCTGGATTGCCACCTCCCGGCAATTCAGACCCCAAGCCGTTTTGCGCTCGGGCGCGGGGTCTGAAGTCCCCTAGTCAGCTGCGGGGATTTGAAAATAACGTGGACGCACCTCCTTAGGCGGCCGAAAGCCGAGAGAACACGCGCACCCAGACCACAAAAAAAAAACATCAAAAAAAACACTAAAAAGAAATCCCAAAATAAATACGCCTCCATGAGTAACTGTCTTGAATGCGTGACCTTGCATGCCCGCTCCCTTGTGCCGGTGCATCATGCTCACAAAGCAGACAACCCGAAGCCGGTAAATGCGCGACAACGCCTCCAATTCCCTCAGGTAGACAGCATACTCCTTCTGGCGACGATGCAAGGCACTCAGCACGCTTTCCACCTCGACCATAGGGCCAGGTGGCTTGTTCAAACTTCAGAAAGCACATGGCAGGAAACGTTCAGACATGACTTTGGCCAACCGAGGCGCCAGGATTACGGCCTCTTTCGCACCAACGGAGGCCAAGCGCTGCGTCATGACGAGAATCTCATCGGGGGTCACATGCCATTTATGGTCGATTCCATGTAGCCCCTGTTGGCCATCGGCTCGGGGCATGAACAATTTGTCAACCTCCTCCTTCCACTTAGATGCCACCTGCCGTTTCGGCGTCTTCTGGGGGAGGTTCCTCAAAGTGCTCGTAAGGGCAACAAGCAATCGCGTGGTATCCACGGGCAGTACCAACTGGTCAAACTGATCGAACCATAGCTCAGAGAACTCCTCCAAGGCCTTGCCGCGGGCTTTGCAATGGATATACATCAACCGTTGAACCCGCAACCGACAGTTAGTTGCCGCAAGAACGACACGTCATGCAGCACGACCATAAAGCAACAGACATGCAGATCAACGAATGTTTCAGCGTGAGAGAGCCGCTACTCTACGTGAATGCAGCAGCACCCCAACAACAGCGTCTCTGTCATGCCTTATCTTTATTTATGACTTATGATATTATGATCTAGGCTGCTGGCAACTGATGACAACACAGCTTCGCTAATAGGCTCTTGGGTTTGAACTCGACAGCCGGTGAGCATGATCTACAGCATGAGACCACGTTGCACATTCTCTCCACACTCTCCCGCTACGGGCCAAGCCCGTACGACTGACAGACAGCTATTCGCCGGCTGACGACAATAACGACAACAACAAAGAAAATAATAATAATAATAAGGTAACCACAACAACCACCACCAGCACCAGCATGATAACGAAGCAGAGCCACTGAAGAAGAACAGTCATGAAATCACAAAAAAAGCCTGAGGCGCCCCCAGATGCCTTGACAACTACCTGCCGCTGGTAGCTTGCCCCAAATCGAAGGATCTGCGCCCGGACGTGTTTCACAGCGGACGCCTTACGCCAGGTGAGCAGCAGTGAACGGCAAGCTTGCTAGAAGCACAGCTTCTGCTTAACGGAGCTGAATGGCGGCTCGAGCGAAGCTTGAAGATCTGCGCAACTTCTTCGGCTGTGAGCTCACCAGCCTGATCTTGTCGGTGGTGATTGTCCACCTTAGATACTTAAGAAGCATGTTTCACCCCTGCCATGGCAGCTCCGGCAAGCAGGGGCAATTCTCGTCGCACGAGTTTCACACATGTGCCAATTTTAGTTCTAGCTAAACGTCCAAACAAGCAGGCAAGCAAGCAAGCAAGCAAGCAGCAAGCGAGCAAGCAGGTACATGCAGACATACCTGCATACATACGGACATCCATACACATGACACACACACACAAAAAAATACACACAGAAACATGCAGGCACGCATGCATTTACACATGTGTACACAATGATTTCGTGAGCCCGGTATTGATAAGTCGCCTGCCCGCCATCCGGACCCCGCACACCCCGAAAAGACCGCGCGTCCGAGCGCCCCTTCCTCCGGTTGTCACCGAAACTTCTCGCGCAGCCCGTACGCGGCACGTGCATATCATGAGGCAATAGGCTTTGCCACGCGACTCTACGAAAAGCTTCTCGTCCTCGCCCTGCACAAAGAGTGGCAGAGTGCATCCAATCACTGTCCTTTTCAAATCGCCTCAGGGGCTGATAACATTCACAGCGATAAAGAACTACCATACCAAGCTTCTACAAATCTACAAGTTGGAGATTGCACGGGCCTATAAGCGCCACGATCGGATTTGGCTTGCTCTTGCCCTTGTCCTTGGGATGCTGGGTGGTCTTCGCATCACCGGCATGGTCGTTCGAATCCTCCTCCTCCTCCACTTCCTCCCCCATTTCTTCTGCAGACGTGCGCAACATCTGAACCATAACGTGCAGCGCAAAGTACATGCAGATGCATCCCAACGCTAGAACGAGAGTTCCGGCAATCACGTACGTCACTTCGGCCGAGGGGTTGAAGATCAGCAAGACTGCAATCATGCTGAAAAGAACAAAGCGGAAGCTCAAGAGGCACATCTCCATGAAGTCCAAAATCTCAGCCTGATCATTCGTGAATGGCCGGCACCAAGCTGCAATTGCCAACATCGCGCCAGAGATAAATGGGAAAAGCAAAAGCTTTGCCTTTTCATCATCTGCCAAAGATGTGAACGTCACCAAATTCATCAAGGCTATATCGAACCGCTTGACTATAATATCCCAGTACCAAAAGCCAGGTTCGTAGCCTTCGATAAAGAAGCCGTATCTCCGACCGTTCTCAGGATTTTGCCGGTCTTTCAGCTTGTATATACGAAGGAACAACAGGACAGGAACACCAATGCACCATACGACCAGTCCAATTGAAGCGATGAGAGCCAGTTCAAAATGGTCGAAGCTCCAGCATACAACATCCGGATGTGGAAGCAAGCGCTGCTTCACTACCGTCAATCCTCGGTCGTTATCCTCGGAGAAAGGCGTGCACCACACCATCTTCAGAAACTGTGACAACAGTTCCGGCCACCTTGGTGGCACTGGGGCCCGCAGAGCGAGCATGGAAACTCGCGTGCACCATCCAACTTGCAACCTTATGCACCCAAGAGACATTGCCAAGAGCATCACCCAAATTACTGGCACACACTGCTGAAGCAATTTGGAAGGTCTCGGCCACGATGTGAACAGACCGAAATCCAAGGTGTCCTGGCAAAGCATGAGATTCCCTCTGCAATCTCACCAGCATCTCCCGGCAAGTTCCCATATGCCTGTGACTAAGTCTGTATACACGCGAACATGAAATCAGTTGCAAGAGGTTCTGGAAAGCGTGCAAACTGTCGGTCAACAATTCGATGACAAGTCTCCGGATCCAGCCCACTTGCAACTGGCTCAGGCGCTCGAATTTCGGTATCTTTCTCACTTCGTCGCTGCCTGCGAGCTACGATGCTTCGAGGGGGTGGGAACACTACAGCGACCCCCAACTCCTAGGCAGTTTGATTGATCGGCCAGCAATTGCACAACCCGTTCGCGCTGGAGAGATAGAAAGAAGTGGCCTCTGCCGAAGTTCCCAATTTCGACTCACACACTCGCACAAGGCTGGCATGGCTTCAGGCAATAAGTCCACTCAACTGGCTGCATGCACATCCAGGGACGAAACCACAAAAATAATAAAAACAAGACCCAACGATACCAAACCCGACCAACAATAAAGGGGGAGTATATCAGCTAACGCCCCAAGATGTACAAAGAGGCACACCTGGCCCCGTTGCCAAATTACTTCAGCGACCTACCAAGCATCTGAAACGAGCATGACCACAAGGCCAATGCCTCACACGTGGCCACACGCGGCTGACAAGTCACCACTATTTCAAAACTACAAGATGTTGCCAAGTTCTACCTGTGTTTCCACACAGCAGCACAGAGAGGCCCACAACAGGCTCCCCAGTGTTGCTGCACAGTGGGATCGTGGTGCCGAGCGTGCATTTCCCAATTTACGGAATGTCCGGTGCAGTGGGACCCCCGTCTGGTCTCAAGCTCAAGTCTGCCCACACTGGGGAACCCGACATACCCCCCGGCCTTTCCACACTTAGCCTTTCGCACGTCTTGGAAATCAGCTCGTCGAAACCCGGCTCGTCTGCCTCAGATGCGCTTTCTTCATGAATCTGCATGGGAACCTTGTCACATGGAACTGCGCGGGAAGGATGACGCGGCATGCAGTCCAGTGGAGCGCCAAGCTGCGCTTGAAAGATAGAGCTCTTGTGCCGTGCTGAAACTGTCGCAGACCTCGGCCAGCCGGACACAGGCTCCAACACTGATGCTTAAAGCAGACTCAAGAGCCGGATCAGTCTTGCTGCGATGTCTTCGTCTGGCTACAGCAACGGCATCACATCCTCATCGCGACGAGATTGTATCACCCAAAAGCGCGCGTTGATGGCGGCTAGATGCGCTGAAAGGAACCTGATGAAGGTGACACGCCGTCGGGGGGAACGAAACAGTTCCGGTGCCTGCTCAATAGTGGCAGGGCTGCCCCAGGGCAATAGTGGCAGTTGGCGGACATACGCAGGACATGCTGCATGAATCATGAAGGCCTGTCGCTGCCACGAGGCCTTTAAGACTCGCCGCTCGACATTGATGGGTGCAGCTCCTCTTGAATGACTGGTTTGCGACATATTGCTCTTGCGGCCACTGCGTGACCTTCCCTGACCGGGGCAGTGATTTCCCGGACGTTATGCGATGCTTGCTGGCATACCACCCTCATTGCAGCGGACTGAGTGCTCTTGGCGTTCAGCCATCCAACTTCTTGCGCTTCGCCACCCACGAGTGCACTGAAACCGCGCCATGTGTCTTCTGGAAAATGCTTCACGAGTGACAAAATCAGGATAGGCAGGCCGCACCAAAGGACAGGCAAGTACGAGTACGTGTAGCTTGCTGGCATGGATACGCTGGCAAGACACATGCCAGACAGTTGTCGAATCTGTTGATGAAGACCTGTTAGTTACCAGAAGCATTCAGGATTGCCGTACTAGAAAAGACGCACTTGAAAAAGTGATGGAACGAACAATGGACTGACACTGGGAAGGAAGGATTTGCTAGCCGAGCTCAGTGAAAACATGGAGAGAACTGGGTTACTAGATTTCTAACAAAAACGCACGGGTAATCATTTGTGATTCGGGGTTTGGCGAAGAAAATGGGATGCGACGCTATTCCCCAATCTGCAAAATCCGGCTTGCCTTCATGCAGACCACGCGCAAAAGAATACAAGCAATCACATGCACGCAAGCACAAAAATCCACTAGGATGAGCTAAGTGACAGCAAGCGCGACAGTGCGCACATCTAATCCCCAGTCAGCCGCTCTGCGCTCCGCCCGATGTCGCAGTTTCCATGCCAAGGCTCGGCGCACCTGAAACACATCGCACCACGTCTTGGATTGCCATTCCAACCACAGCCGAAGCGACATTACACGTCCGGGCTTGCAGGCCAAGGGTCGAAAGCCTGAAGTGCTGCGGGTGGCCTCTAGCGGCTAGCGGACGGGAAAGTAGAAACCGGCACATTCCCAAACCTGCTGCACTTCTGAAGTTGCAGGTCAAGGGGCTCGCCAAGGTCTGAAAAAATGGATGAGTTTTTTCCACGCCAAGACCTCGTCAGCACAAGAGAATCAAGGCTGAGTTGAATTTTGGCCTCCCGCCTAGCTGACTGGGTGGCACTGCTGGGCAACTACGCGGGCGCAAGTCTCGAGACTCATGCAGTTCTGATGGCTGAATTGATGTCGTGTACATTGCTTAACCTTTGGCACTGCGGATCCGCTGTACCACAGCCGAGCGGCTTGTCAAACAAAATCTGCAGCAAACCTGAGTACAAGGTGGGGGTGTCGGGATGTGGGTCCGGGTGGGTGCAGATTAGATTGCAACAGATATTTGCACAGTGCCCTGCGCTGTTAGCAGCCAGGTAACCGCGCTCGTCATAGCCCCTTGTACTGAAATCAGGCATCCTTTTGAACTCCTCCATTGTCAAACGAACTTCGGCACGAAGTTGCTCCTGCAGCGGGGTAGTCGTGTGTTTCAAGCCGGGGTACATGCTTTCAATCAGCGATCAGAGCACTGAAACATGTAGGCGAGAGGCTTGGCGCGGATCTTGCGATGCTTTGTGGACACCTTGCAACCAGAACTATAAAACCACTAACATCCCGTCGCGTGCTTTGCATAGGGTGCTCGTCCTGACGGACCTAGTAAGAGCGACGCAAAGCTTCGTGAGTATCGGCCGTTTGGCTTCGCTGCTGCATGAGCCCCAATCGTGAGTGCCTGTGGACAAGGCAGACAAGTAAGTTCGGATGTCCTGTTCCGGCCAGCACAGCAGGGGAGCCTGAGATGAAGCTTTCCATATGAGCAATCCCATGCTCGAAGATGTTCAGCTCCACTTGATCAAGCATGCCGCAGTCCTGAAAAGAGCCGAACTTGACGAATGCCGACTAGCACAGCAGCCAAGCATAACATGCCTTAAGTTGCAGGCTTTCGTGCTGCACACGGCATCCCAGCAAAGTCCAACTGCCTGAACCCTGCCTCTCCCGAACACCATCGACTCCGCGTGCTCCATGGATGGCATGGACTTCAGTTGGAGACCGGAGCACTGCATGCCAAAAAAAACGCTACTTTGAATCGGTATTGCAATGCATTCGGAGGAAGTAAGCCCCACAGAGGCCGAGTTTCGTAGCACGTGTTTAGGAAACACATCGACGCACCGACTCACCAAGTAGGGACATCATCGAAGTTGTGCAGTATGTCCTGTTGATCATACATGACATGCACCAGTTCAGTAACATCAGCAACTGCACCCAAGACCCGCTTATGACCTTATGACGGCAAACGTTAACCTTGCGTCGAATGGCACGACTACATCGCTCCAGCCATGCAGCAAGCAAAACGGCAAAACGGACCGACACATGCGACAGCAAAAGCAAAATCCTTCGACACCCTGGCAGATTCTGCTGGAATGTGCTGTGCCCATGTCCCTGGCCATTGTCGCTCCTGCAGGTCCGTCCACACGAGACCATGCCGACGCTCTTCAGGCAATTCGTCAAAGGCTTCCCGAGCTTGTATCTTCAGTTTGTCTCGCTTCTTCTTGTCGCGCTGGAAGTCGTTGAAGTAAAGTCCGGCGAGGGCCGCAACAGGCACGACCAGATAGACCATGAACGCGGCAAAGAGAAAAAGGCCAATGATTGCAAGGATGGGACTGGTCACAAAGTAGAGACCGGGGGCAGCCATGGTCCTGAAAAGTACTGAAAAGAAAAGATCAGCTTGGTTTGTGTCACAGGTCCGTCGTGTCTTCAGCCCGAGCATGCTCTTATCTCCAAGCGGCGCTGCCCGACTGCCCGGTAGCAGTTCCCCCGCACGACACTTCGACGCAAACTGCACCGTGGCCAACCTCGGCCTCAGTGAATCTTCCATGTAAGCTGTTCAAACTAGCAGTGTTGAACCCCTGGCACCGTGAAGCGGAAGTTGCTCTGGGCAAGCACAAATTCAAAAATTCGTGGAGGTGCGGGACATGGCAAGCCGTGACACCTGCGATGCGATTCGCAGTATTTGGAAACCAGAACAAGGTCACTCTGAGCATCTTCCGCAGAAAGTGCCTCCTTAATGTCCGAACCAATGAAAACATCCATTTTCCCGGTGCATACTGTGGGCTCGAACATCCATGCCCGAACCGTAATAACGTCCATGTTCCCAGTGCATACTTTGGGACCGAACATCCATGCCTGAACCGTAACAACGTCCATGCTCCAAGGTTTCACACGAGAAGCGCCCCAGCGTATACAAGACTCTGTTTCAGTTGGCGGGATTACACGGTGGCGTAATCTCACCAGCTGAATGAAGCCCGGCAAGACACAAGGATTGAGCGAACATCAGGAACTACGCCCTGTCTTAGGTGGACCTGGCATCGCTCGGTGCTCTGGGTCAGCGTTCTCTCTCTTTTTGAGCTCGAGGAAGGGTCACTGAAGGCTCTCTTTTGTCTTTCTCTGTCCCTTTCTGGAGGTCTAGGAGAATTGCCTTACGGCGTGACCGATTCCAAGTCTTACAGCGTGACCACGCCGTCTGCTGAATGTCCGCATAGACTTGCTGGCTGCAGGCCTAGATGCCTAGGGCATTGCTTGCTGATGTCTGCTGCAGGTGTTGCTCGTAGCGTTCGTCTTTACGGCCCCTTGAGAACACTAAGCCACGGCTGCTTCCGTCTTCTTCCAACATGAGGAGGGTGCCTTGCCCCGTGGGTGCCCCCCTGTGCGTCCACACACAGACAATTGGTATGGCAGATCTCGCTTGAAACAAAGGCCACGGAGGTGGCATTAGCACTTTGTCAAACAGCAAAACACTAGCGTATCATAGCCGCCATAGCGCCACAATAACCAACTTAAGCTGCTTCACTCGTACTCAGCGTCGTGGATGCTTGTTGGGCTTCGGGCTTTTCGAAACCTCTTCACAGCTGCCTTCCACCGCGCTCGGGCCACTCATCGAACTTGCTCTTGCAGCGCTGAAGTCCCCGTTCGGAGAGATGCTGGCCCGCATATGCAAGCCGGTCTATCTCTCTTGCTTGCTTGCTGGCTAGGGGTTTTGGGGGGAGAAGCCAGTGGCCCGAAGGCCTACCCCCGTGGTCCGCGCCAGTTCGAGGTTCGGTCCCTTTTCGGGGATGAGAGTGTTTCTCCTGAATTTCCCTGTGTGACCCCGGCACGGAAGCACACCCCTCCTGAACCATGATACGCTGCAGTACCCCGTCTCAGGCATCAGCCAGGGACTCACGGAAGGTGACATGGCGTGGACACCATGCAATAACAACCCAACTGTGACGTGACCCAACTAAACCAGTGTGCTCCTGCGCCTTGGGAGCTCCACTCCCCCCGGCGGTTGGTGAAACTGTTCGGCTGCACGGATCCCGCAGACTCTCACACCCGCATTGCAAAAAAGCACGTATTGTGGCCTGTGGACTGGCTCTGCTGAGCTCACGAAGGCCCTCTCAATCCCAGCTCGCCGGCAAACCGGTCAACCCCCAACAAGCCCCCTCAGCCCTAACAAGTTCCCAACAGGCTATCGGACTGGTCTTTCTTCCCGGCCACAAAGGCCCCCCCGTTGTTTATGGGGGGTTTGGAGGAGGTGAAAGTTTGGATGTTTCCCCTGATTATCAGGGTTCGACAATCCTGTCGACTGGACTCTTTCTTTCGGAAGGGTGGAGGCAAGGGGAGACTGGTCTCTCTCTCTCTCTCCCGGGCATGGGGGCTGGTCAAAACCCCTGGGCATCATGCCCACCCAATGTTTTATCGGGTAAAGGGGAGTGACCAACCAGTGTAGGTCATTGCAAGGCTAAGTCTCTCTCTCTCTCTCTCCTGAGCTTGGGGGCTGGTCAGAGCCCCCGGGCTTAGAAGCCCACCCAATTCATTGATTGGGCCAAGGGGTGTCAAAAACGAGCATAGTACTATCTATCTATCTATCTGCTGGGCATGGGGACGTGTCAGCGTCCCCGGGCTTCAAAGCCCACCCCATACATTGATGTGGATTCGTGTGACCATTGGGCTAAAGCCTTCAAATCTACGATACAGGAAGATAGTCACGCGATAAAGGAACACAGTCACTATCTCTTGCTTGCTCCAGATATAAGGAAGGGTAAACCCTCCCTCCCCCCGAGGGGATCCGATCCGCCCAGCGTCCAGCGCAAAGAGTCGGCGTGAAACTTGGAACGAGTGGATTAGTTTGCAACGGGAATGCAAAAGCCCGGAGGGCACGGCAGGTATGGACAGGGTTCAGAAGCGAAACTTGGAAAAGCCGGGCACTATGACCCGGTACGGCAGGGTTTGCATGGCTCCAACGGCCCGTCCGGATTAGGGCATATTGCCAGTGGGGATCTTACAGCCCCCGTGGAAAGTTCACACTACAAAAAGGTGCAGGCACTCTAAGTCCTGCTCTGCAAAACCTGTCGCCCCGTCTCAACATGACCCCCTCCAGCTCATCTTCCCCATCGGCGTTCCCTGTAGTTTCCACTACGCCGGGCTTGTCTGCGTCTTTCCCGCCACTCGGCTCTGCTTTGGCGGTTGCGAGCAATCCTCTCAGGTTCCGAGAAGCGGCTACTGCTTGGGGCTCCTTGGTGTCGTGCACGCGTGTGTCCTGGTGGCTCCCCCGCCGGCTCAGCGGGTCTCTCTACTCTCAAGTTTCGGGGTTGCACTTGCCAGGTATCGCTATCCCCTTCAGGCTGCCAGGGGAGTCGATCGTCACCGTCATCACTGTGTTCTCGGTCGCTGTTGTGTTCGTCGTCAGTATCGTTTCGCCCCCACAGCTCCCCCACGTCGTCCTCACGGTGTACGCCTCCTGCTCCGGCGTGGTTTCACCATCGCTCTCAGGCTGCCGGGGGAGGTGCTCATGATCGTCCTGGTGCACTTGGTCGACCTCGGGCTCGTCGTCACTGTCGCATCCCCAGGCCGGTGCGTCGTCGTGCTGATCCCCGCTGTTCACGAGCGGGGGCAGGTCAAAGGCATCCCGGCAGGGATGAAGCCCCTGATGCAGGGGAGTCTTGCGGTGGGACCAGTTGGGGTTTGTGTTGGCACCCCACGTTTACGTCCCCCAGTCCTGAGTTCGTGCCGTAGGTCTGGTTCGCCTGGTCGTCGGTGTCCCCCTGGCTGTGCTGCTGCGGGATCGTGCTGTAGGCCTCGATCTCCTGGTTGTCGGCGTCCCC